>LOJH01047054.1:2928-13543 GCA_001685095.1 Ellobius talpinus
TACAGTCACTGTCTGTCCCAGTCCCTCTGTCTGTCATGGTCCCTCTGTCTGTCACGGTCCCTCTGTCTGTCACGTTCCCTCTGTCTGTCCCGATCCCTCTGTCACAGTCACTCTGTCTGTCACGGTCCCTCTGTCTACCTGTAATTAGCACTGAGTGATCAATGCACAACCCTTCCCTACACCCTCCCAACCTCTTGTAACTGAGTAGTTCAGATTTTCTTTCTCATTTCTCATTAGTGACTGAAGTGTCAGACCTTCGAGAATGATAGACAGGGCAGGCTCTAAAGGATCCGCTAAGAGCAGCTGATGTCAAACAGGACTGAGTCTTGCAGATGTGCACTAATTCCCTCTCCAGCCACCTTTACTCCTCTACAACCCCACCCTTTCAGTGTCGTTTCCTTCCTCCTAAAGTAACACAAGGCCCTTCAAAGACCTTTAACAGAATGCTAACTAATTAAGGTTTGTAAGGCCCTTCCTTTCTGCTATTCAAGAGTTGAACCAAAAAGTCTGACCTGGTAAAAGAAGAAACCGTATTCAACATAAATATAAACTGCAAATGGTAGGCAGGCATTCAAACAAAGATAAAAGCAACTTAATTGCAAATTTCTACCTCCCTTACAACCTGGATGAATAACACTTCGTTATTATAATAAAAACTACAAATTGCCATGGACTGTCTGGAAATGAAATGCAGGTGGAAAAGCGGAGGTGTGTTCCCTAGCATGGAAATAGCAAGAGTGAACCAAGTACAAACGTCAGTGAAACTCCACTGGCCATTGTGGGTGTCACAGAGTACAGATGGGAATCAGAATTATTGGAAATAAATTCACTATGCAGGATTGCTTAGTCACTCTCCTGCAAAAACTCATGCTAAGTCTATGGCTATAGATAACATATAAGTAGACAGGATAGATGATAGGTAGATAGGTAGTTAGGTAGAAACATACATGACAGACAGACAGATAGGTGGATGATAGATCTCAGTACTTAGAACAATGTTCATGGAGTTTAAAGCTCAGTTATCACTGTAAACATGAAAAGAGACTTTCTCTACTGTGACTGGGTTACCACGCCACGCCAGGCTGTCATTGACTCATTACCCAACCTTGCTCTGAATTCTAAAGACTAAGGATTAATACCATGTTTAAAAGAGGCCAAGTTTCTAGATTTTCTACAAAGAAGTCATTTTAACAAGTTTGGTAAAATATCATCAACCCATTATTTTATTCTAATTTCGTTCAACTAGAGTCATGAAAGTATTCAATAAAAACCTCCAACACAGAATTGTGTCTTTTTATTTATTTGTTGGTGTTTCTTTGCAGGAATTTTTGTGGCTCAGTTCAGCTTCAGACTTGTAGAGTGGCTCTCAAGCCCAACATCCTTCCTGGTAAGTGCTGGGATTCTAAGTGGCCGTACCCTGCCCATAACTTAGTGCATCCAAAGAAGCAGCCCTCTGGCAATTCTGTGGGGTTTTTGATAAAAAAAAAAATTTAAGGCAAGTCACATATCCTGGAATTCAAAAAATAATTTGAGTCTCTAGCAGCACTGGGTGAGCTTTCCTACCCGAGAGTGTTTTTAAATGAAGCATCATTCAGGACCTAGAGAAACCAGAACAATCAAGACTGTGTCAGCGAGGCTGTTAAACAGTCTTGCAACAAATTCTGGGCGCAACCCTCTTTAAGACAGAGTGTCTCCGCTCAACACACCCCTTTCAAGCCCTTTCCTTCTACAAATGTCTGAGTGTTTAGACAAGGAGGATGTGTTTTCCTTGCATTCAAGTCAGTGTTTGTGAAGAAAACAGGCATCTGGAGCTAATGTGATAGGAGGAGCTGACTCACTTTGGTCTGAAGTTCGTGATGTGATTTACCAGGGGCATGTCCCTCAGAGAGCATCTCCAGTGTGCTTGTCTCAATCTTTACCAGGGACGTGTCCCTCTGAGAGCATCCCCAGTGTGCTTGTCTCAGTCTTTACCAGGGACGTGTCCCTCTGAGAGCATCTCCAGTGTGCTTGTCTGTCTTTACCAGGGACGTGTCCCTCCGAGAGCATCCCCAGTGTCCCTCCGAGAGCATCCCCAGTGTCCCTCCGAGAGCATCCCAGTGTCCCTCCGAGAGCATCCCCAGTCATATCAACACTTTTCCACTAGAATTGTTGCAAACCCATATTTTGAGTGAAAATTAAGGTGAAATGTCAAATGAAACAGTCAAATTGCTACCTCAATTTGTACTTTTAAATCTAAAAGAATGTACTGGTATTAGTTAGATGCTGGCATCATATGATGTATCCTTTATAAATTAATTGTTAGTATCATTTGATGAAGGCACAGTGTTGAAGCATTTGCATGCTATGCAGAAGAAGAAAGCGAATACTTTAGTCTCATCCTGCACAGCACACGAGGAGTACTAAATGCATCTACTTCTATATCAGATCTGTCATTTCAGAAAATGGCACCCTGAGATAAATTATCTAAGGCCTTGAATATTAACGGGAAAATGACACTTAATAAAAATTATGACAGCAAATTTCCTCATCTAATTCTAAATTCACTGCAGATTAAATAGAGTGGCATTGCAAATCCTTTGCTCTTGGGAGTAAATGAGATCCTTTGCAAAGGTGACTGCTCGCTACTAAGGGCTTTCATGAGTGGTACCATCCTAGGGAAATGGAGCAGAGTACACTTAAGGGATGAAGGATGAAGCCGCTGGAGCCACAAGGCTGCCAGCTTTTCTGGTTGACTGAGAACTCAGACTCTAAGTGCTACTAGTGTTTCAGATTGGAGAACTTTCTGAGGCACATTGCCTGATGAATGGACTGATGTAAAATACCTTCTGCTTTCTGGTTATTTGGGTTATAATTGTGAATGAAATTTATGCTCTGCCATTTCTGCCTTCAGAAGACTCTTAAAGAGCTTTCTGGGAGCCGGGGAGTGGTGGTGCATGCCTTTACTCCCAGTACTCAGGAGGCAGAAGCAGGCAAATCTTTGTGAGTTCAAGGCCAGCCTGGTCTACAGAGCAAGTTCTGGACAGGGAAATCCTGTCTCAAAAAGAAGGAGAACTCTCTGGGGATTTTGTCCTGCCATGCAGTTTGAATTACTCTTTTGTTTTCTTCTGTCTTTGATTATTCTGTTACTACACACGGTATTTCTAGAGTTGATATTGACATACCTAATGATTATGATCTTAGACCCGCTATTCAGTCATCAGTGTGAAAATGCTAAAGCCTTCATTGGCAACTTCAAAACCACCAACATTTCTCTCCCAATTCTTTGCTCATCTCCTAAAGAAGGTGTTGCCAACTGAGATATCTATCCTGGAAAGTTCCAGAAGAAGCCATTTTTATCTAACTAGCCGCTGCATAGGCATGGTGTCGGGTATGGCTCTGTGGCTTTAGTTCAGCTCTGGAGGACAGAATGTAAGCTGATACGGTCTCCAAGAGAAGTGAAATGAGGAGCAAGCCCATGTGCTGTGAATTCAGTATCGTGATATGAAACCATGTTCACACACTCAAATATTCACACTGTAGAAAACTTACAAAAACTCCCTGCAACCCCAACACACACACCACTTAACTTAGGGTTGAAAGGCTTAGGTCTGTGCTGGTTATCACAGAGAAACATGGGTGATAACTGCTACCCAGTAGTCCTGCAGCTGCATTTAGGGAAATACTAACCAGGAATATACCAACACTCTCCGGTGAGTTACCAAACCACCATGTGAGAAGGCTTGGCTGTGCTTCTGAGTTCATGGTACAGTTCAGAATGTAGGACCCAGCCATGACAAGCTCAACAGAGGCCTGAGTCTCAGTAGTTTACCCTGGTTCCAAGAAAGACCACAAACTGAGACCACCCAGGCACCACCCAGGAACAGACCATCCAAAGGAAATTCCTAATGTTCCAACCATTGTAGATAGGATCACCTGCCAACACACACCTATTGCTTTTCACCAGGACACCCCTAGACAAATGTCAGCCACTCAGGGGTCCTGAACCTTAGAAATCCCTCACCCCCACCTTTGCTACTACAACCCCAGCCCCAAATGAGCTCGGGGCTGTCAGCTTACTCCAATATGTTGGACACACGGAAAGTCCGAGTTTGCAAACTTATTATTATGTAAGAATAAAGGCTCTTTACTTTTACATACAGGACTCAGTCTCCTTGTTGGTTTTTGAGGGACTCTGTGATCTGGGCATAACACATAACAGGTTCCAATTCTTGAAAGGATCGCCCGATAGCTCTTGGTCATGGCACACTTACCAGGCCAATTCTCTGGAAATAAGTCAGAGAAAGGAAAAGTCCTAGGCTTTCTCTCTTTCACACATCACAGTCTTGAAAATGGAGATGCGACCGTCAGGACTCCTGAGCTCCTGTGGAGGGAAGACTGGTCCAGAGGAAGAAGAGAACAGAGGCTGCATTGTCCATGAGGCCAGCTGAGGACAGCACAGGCGTCTCCCACATACCACACAGTGAGCCCAGCTTGTTTAGTAATTATATCTTTCCATAATAATGTTAGATCTTGAAAGCACTTTTACATTTGAGGACATTTATAAGATCAGGGTAGAAACACACACACACACACACACACACACACACACACACACGATAGTCCCCTATAATGTTGGTGGTGTTTGGGTGTTTGAGTTGTTTTATTCCTTTAAAAAAATTTTAGTTTGGACCTGGGGATACAGCTCAGGGGTAAATTATTTGCATGGTGTGTACAAGGCTTTATACAAGGATAACAAAGTATTTAGCTGTGTTACTTTTCATTTGGGAATATTATTTTCTGTCTAAAAAATAATTTTCTAATAACATAAAGCATGAAGAAATGTTTAAGACACAATTCATTAACAGCATATTCCTTAGTAGCGAACACAGGAGGTAGTATGGTCAGCCAGGGCGGACAATCTTGAGCCTGACTCAGTGGCTCAGTGAGGATGGACCTCCGGGACCTGCTGTCAGACATGCGATGGTTGTGGTTTTCACTATCATTGGTTTATTTTATAAATCTATTATTGTAACCGCTCTTTACAAATCAAAAGCAGACAAAAATTACATTTTCTAAAGTGTATTAATTTATGTGGCAGAAGCAACATTTTTTAAGCTATTGAAAGTTTGCCTCCTAGATTCCTCATTTGGATAGGCTCTTTAGGAGACCGTTCTTAACCTCTCGTGGCAGCATTCATTCTCTGACATGAATGGCAGTGTCCTCTGGGTGCAGCGTTCTGGCTTCACAAACAAAGGTCTGTCTTATCTGCATGTGGTTGCAGGTTTGGCATCTATATTTAGAGGTGAGGAAGCTCAAAGCCCTGTTCACATTTGTGACATCATTAAGGCAAATAGTTTCACTGACCACACTGACTCTATCTAAGGTAGGCGGAAGGATACTGTGCTCCATCCTAGGACACATCTCTGCAAGGCCACATTCATTTCTGGGTGACTGTGTATGCTGGATTGTTAACAGGGGACAATCAAATTTCTGTGAGGTCAGGAAAACAGAGCTAGGGTAACAGTTCAAGTGTAGAGCTTGCCTAGCGCGCACAGGCCCTGGGTCAATCCCTCGCACCATATAAACCA
This sequence comes from Ellobius talpinus, assembly GCA_001685095.1. NCBI lineage: Eukaryota > Metazoa > Chordata > Mammalia > Rodentia > Cricetidae > Ellobius > Ellobius talpinus. The sequence continues at coordinate 8,496 of LOJH01047054.1, forward strand.
TACAGTGTGGGGCATACCTGTGATCTGAGCCCTTGGGAAGTAGAAACAGGAGGATCAGATGTCCATATAGATTTTGAACTGAACAATGAGTTCAAGGCCAGCCTGGGTTACATGTGACCCTGTTGAAAAGTACATGCCAAATGAGGCATTGGTAAAGATTTTTATACTTAAACTTGAGAAGGAAAGCAATCTCCGACTTCCAGCCTAGCATACCAATTGTATCAAATAAATGTCAAATGTTAAGCCCTGAAAGCATACCTACAAGTAATATTATACAGACAACTGCAGGTTGTATGTATGTATTTAGGTGTGTGTGTGTGTGTGTAGCAACAATTAATAAAAAGAGACCATGAATTTGAACAAAAGCAAAGAGTGGTACATGGGAGGGTTTGAAGGAAGGAAAAGGAAAAGGAAAATGATGTAATTATACTATAATCTCAAAAATAAAATAATTAAAAATTATAAAAGAAAAACTTTCCCCTGATTTCCCTGGTACTGGAGTTATGGACAGTTGCCGGTGCTGGGAATTGGGTCAACGTTCTCTGCAAAAGCAGCTAATGCTCTTAACCTCTGAGCCATCTGTTCCACCTCTGAAGCTCAACTCCTATTGGTCTGTATAGAGTTAAAAACATTAAGATGGAATGAGAGTCATTTAATAGATATTTTAAGAATCTATTCATAAATAGTTACAACTTTAAGAACTATTGGCTGTCTGGTTTCTAAACTTCCCGCTAAAGACAGTATGTTGTATTCTTTGTCATATAAAGAGCATGAAAGTTTGATTAACGTCCCATTTTCTGTGTGACTATATCCAAATGATGTGCACAGCTGATACGGAAGGGCTTGTAGAAATCGTTTGAGGATGCTTTCAAATGGATGTGTTTACTGACTTTTAAAACAGTATGACTTTATAGTGTATTGAACAGGTCGTGTCTGACTGATTCATCACCTCTGGCTCCATTTTAAAGCCCCTCTTTAATAGATTTCAGTGTCATTTTTCCTCCTCAAACAGGTTATCTCTGATAAGGAATACCTACTAAGGTAAATAGCACAATCTGCACCCGAAAGGCAAACTCCATCACAGTCAGTGGTTGCAATGTGCATCTAAAAGACTATCTTAAAATACACCAATGTGCTTGAACAGGTAACTGGTTCCTCCATGAAATTTACGGGTTCATCTCAAGATACTCAGAAAAAAAAATCAAGATCAAAGCCTCACATTAGGTCTGCATGGTGTGATCTTGGGACACCACAGTGGCCTTAAGAATTGTCCACTAGGGGTTTTGACATTCAGATTAAACAGTGAGGTGGAAGCCACTTCTCCCAAGGAAGGAATTTAATGATTCCGGGCCGTGTTTGCTAACTCATTGGGGAATCTTGCAGTGTGCTACAATCGGCTGTGGAACCATCAGTCTAGTCTTCAGGTGGCAAACATTGCTTTAATCCGCAGTAATTCAACTCAAATGAATTTCTGGAAGAACAAAGAACATACGGACTAACTCAAATTTATTCCCAAACATTAAGGAAAAAGTAGCTGACTCATGGGGAATGAAAGAAATTCTAGTTTTTGGTTCTTTTTGGAAATATGAAATAGTCTTGTTTTGAGCAAGTGCAATATATCTTCAAAACAGAATTAACAATGGCACTAATTTACAAACACCATTTGATAAAATGCATTAGTAGAAACAGAATAGCAATATACGCAGAAAGATTTTTAAAATCAGAATGTCATATTTTAAGGTCAGAGAAAAGAATTTTAGCAAAAATGGAAAGTTTATCTTTGTATTTATTGGTGATGTTTTATATGCTGTGTATTCAGTATAGGTGTATGCGCATGTGTGTGTGTGTGTGAGTATACACACATGTGCATATATGGGTGCTCCTGTGTGCACATGTATGTGGGCTAAAGATAGGTGTTGCTGTCTTTCTTTGGTCACTCTCTAACACTTTGTGAATTTCTGAATTGTTCTATTTTTTGGTTTGGTTTTTTTGAGAAAGGGTTTCTCTGTGTAGTGCCTGCCCTGGAACTCACTCTGTAGATCAGGCTGGACTCAAACTCACAGAGATCCACCTGCCTCTGCCTCCCGAGTGCTGGGATTAAAAGCGTGTACCACTACCATCCTTTAAACTTAAGGAAAATATGTATGAAGTTATGGTATACTATACACATATGTGTGGAACTGTGTATGAAATAAACACACACACATTATGTTATTCATGGAGATGGTAGGATGTTAAAAACTTAAAGCCAGTGCATAATCCCATGATGTTATTAATCAGATTAATTAGATATTAGCCCATAATTAGAGACTCTGAACTGCTTTCAAACAGTGAGCACTTCAGTTCAGTTTTCCCCTTACAATGATGAAGACAGAACATTGTCAAAAGTGATCAAACACAGCAGTCATTTCACTTACAGAAGCGGGTGGGTGGGCTGTTGCTAGGAGCTGCTCAGCCGCATGTGCGTCCTGGGCCTTCTGGACTCCTATCCATCAGATGCTACTTCAGAGAGGATTACTTTTACTCCTCTAAGTGATTTAAATGACTTCTCCAGATGTCTTATCTAGTCACTGTTAATCAGTGAGGCATTAAATATTGCTAGTTAATGATCTGAGAAGATAAGAGCAGGTTTGGAGAAACCACTCTTCCTAGAAATGAAGTGAATGAGACAGGCTGTTTGAAGAGAGGCTGATGGGGGTGGAAATACAATGTGCAGACGTGTTCTCTGGGCCTGTGCTGTGGTGAGCTAAGCTCTCCATGCTAAAGGGAATGTTAATTTCCTAGGATTTAAAACTATAAAGCTCCAGTGTGAACACTGGCTCGGTCATTTATTATCTAGCTACATAGGTGTCTTCATTTTTGAATCTCTGTGAACAGAGCAGTAAAACGGTCTTGGAATTTGACAGAGGTGAAGTAAGGCAGAGCTTTCAACACAAGGCTGAGGCTCTCTATCTCACGCTGTCCTATCTGTGGAAGGTCTTTCTGGGAGACAAGTTCATTCTACCATGAAGCGAGCTTGCAAATACTTGACATTTGATCTCAGAGAAGCTCTCTGAGGGCCATGGAGATCTTCAACAGTCTTGCATTGGAAACTAAAGGGATCAGATGAGGAGGCTGCACAGAGACCAGCGGCCCCAGGGAAGGATACGGTCAGTGCCAGGGAACAGCACTGTTCCTTTGACCATCTCTCCCATGATGCACCCTATCGACCACATGTCAACTGGAAACAAAGATGAAATGAATATAAACAAGAACACAGAAATAGATCCATATATAAATGAAACATCAAGGCCACTCACACCATAGACTCATTGTCTGAACTTCCCTGACTGAGGCAGAGGCTGGTCCTTTACCAGGAGGGCTCTGGCTCTGAGGTAGAAGGGGACTCACACTAAATGCTCAGCCCTTTCTGCTGCAAAGCTGAACTGACAAAGCCATCTGAAGCTACTGGTGTCTGATTATATTACTTTGCAATTATAATTCAATGCTTTCTCTCACTTCTGATTTAAAAGATCTAATTTGCATTCATCTGCTGGAATCTGAGTGATTTGTATTGAAAATTAACCTAGGCTGTGTTAATATGGGAGACACGTGAATCAATTTCATTTTTATTCTTTTATGTGCCATCTCTGAAAAAGGAGAGGAAAAAAGCTAGCAGCTAGCATCCCAAAAGAAAATTTCTTTTATAAAAGGCATTTATGCTTGTTTATAAATATGAATAAGTTTCCAGAAGCAGAAATGCCTGTTGGAGGATGAGTGTTTTGGAATATGAGGGCTCCATCATTGAATCCCATTAAAGGAGCAGTTTCTAAGCTGAAAGTCTGGTCGGCTTCCATAAATACGGGCTTTTGTAGTGCTGAACGCGCTGGCTATTCAAACGCGACTGTTCAACATGAAATAAACAAGATTAAAGAGCAAACACTTCTGAGACTGAAAATCAAAGGGAACCTGGAATGTCAGGGTCATTTACAATGGTCTCCCTGCTACTGCCAATTATCATCCAGAACTGAAACCAGGAAGGCAGGCAAGGGCACAGGGAGGGGAGGGTGCGGTGCGGAAGGGCGAGGAAAAAGGAAAATACCCTCCCTCATGGAGCTGCACCCACTTACTCTTAGGGAGAGTCAGAGACAAGCAAGCAGACACTGGAAGGAACAGAATGGGGTGAAGTGGAGCAAACGCGGGAGGGGTGGGACAGCAGCACCTCATGGCTTTGCTCCACTCAGGCTTCCAATTACATGTAGTAGTTTGGCAGAGTCCTGAAGGAGGCCCCTGGAGATTCTTTCCATTGTGAAATCTCACTGGGGCAAAACCCAAGGTGTCCACTGCTTGGTTCCTAAACCCAGAGGAATGTATGTGTTTGCTTCCATTTCAGGAAAACACGTGCCATGCAAGTTATCAGGGAAAGAGAGCAAATGGTTGTGTGTCCATCATGATGAGTTAGCAGCATCCGGTAATCACGGCCTCACAAGAGGCTGCTGCGCTCAGAATCTTTGAGGAAAGAAAGAAAAAAAGGGGGGGAACAGCTCTGGGAAAGTGTTTTATTTTTAAATTGCCCAAGTATTTTTATTATTCTGTCCCAAAGTGACCCGTCTATGTGTGTGGTGTGAGAGCAAATTTGAGTGTATATGGTGTGTGTAGAGGGTGAGTGTATCCTCTATGGATGTGGGAAGTATACTGTGTGGATAGCATGTATGTGTTATGTGTGTGTGGTTTGCACATTTGTGAGTATATGTAATGTTGGAGTGCGAATGTCTGTGTCCTGTGTAGTGTGTGTGTTTGTAGCATTGTCATATGTATGTGCAGTATGTTTGTATAATGTGTGTAAGTGTGTGAATGTGTACGGTACAGGAGTGTTAAAGAAGAAAGGCAGGTAATTAAAGCACGGCCGTGTGATCTCCTGCGTGTCTGTAAATGTTTGGAAAAGACTTCCTGCCAAAGAGTTATCTAGACTTTGATGTATCTGTTTCTCTTTCCCATATGGGGGTGGTTTCTATAGTCCCTCCAGCAGATATGTCTGTCTACAGTCCCTCCAGCAGATATGTCTGTCT
>LOJH01047057.1:0-13287 GCA_001685095.1 Ellobius talpinus
GATGACTAAGGATATTGAACATTTCCTTAAGTGTCTTTCAGCCATTTTAGATTCATGTTGAGGGTTCTCTGTTTAGGTCTGTACTCATTTTTTTATTGGATGATTTATTCTTTTAATGAGACCACATCCTAAATATAACCTCAGTAACACAGGCACTGAGAGAAACAATTAATAAATGGGACCTCCTGAAACTGAAAAGCTTCTATAAAGCAAAGGACACGTTCAACAAGACAAAATGACAGCCTACAGAATGGGAAAATATCTTCACATAAGACAGAAATCTGATCTCCGAAATATACAAAGAACTCAAGATTCCAGATTCTTCAAAATGTTTTTGTATGTCTGTGCAAGTCTGTCAGAATGAGTCTTCATCACCATTTGGATAGTCTTTATCTCTTGGATTTCTTTTTTTAATTTTCTTATGGTTTTGATTTCATAATTTAATTTAATTAAATTCTTCATTCATTGTTGTATTTTTATCAGTTTCTTCTGCTTGAGCATTGAACACATCAATAACGGTTTGTTTCAAACACTTATCTGGAATTTCACTATCATCATCAACTTGGCTCTGCTGATTGCTTTGTCATTTGACCATGTCCTGCTTTCTGTCTGAATTTTTAGACGTCCTTACATTTTGCCTAATTACTTGGCACGGCTTGTAAGGCATTAGAACTGGAATAATTAGTATTTATGCCTGTTATTCACATGCATCTTTTGTTAGACATTGAGAGTGGAGAGCTGAGTTAATTTGGGAAAATGTAAGACTATTTTTGAAATTTCCGGCCATTCCTTTGATGTTATCACGTCATGAATGAGATGATTGTATGTGGGAGTTGTTACATCAGATGCATTCAGCATAGCCTCGTTATCTTTTTTCATTCATCATAATACTTTAATTCAGCTTCAGGTTTTATCTCTTACCTGCAATTCATATAAACTATCCTTTCCACTTTCTGGATAATTGGAATTACAGATATCTTCCTGTAGTTAATTTATAATCTAATACTTTCATTGTCGGAGAAAGTACTTTGCATGATTTCCATCATTTCAAATTTATTAAGCCTTACTTTATGGCCAAGATTGTATTTTGTCTTAATCAATGTTTCAGAAAGATTGTGAGTATAATATTCTATCAGATATATTTGATTGATAATGTATTATGTTTTCAATGTCTTTGCTTCTGTCTTATATCAGCTATTAAAATATATTTCATAAATAAAATACTACTGTTCCTAAATATAGCCATTTCTCCTTTCAGATCTGTTTCCTAGATGTATTTGAAGGTTTTCTATTAGGGCATAAACATTTTAGTTGATATATCTTCCTAGTGAATTGATTAGCATAGAATATATTTTCATAATCTTATAATTTATAAAATATCACATTTATATTTGCTTGAAATTGGTTTATATGCACATATAACTATAAAAATAGAGAAATATTGAAGGATACTATGACAGCTGATGACTAGAGCCCAGCATACCCAAATATAATCTTGCTGCAGACAAGAAACTATGGTGGAAGATGGACAAAATTCAAGCAGCTTCTCCAATGTAGTTAATCACATTGTATCACCACTCATTTCTTATTCTTGTTAAAGACATCATGGTGGGTATAATTCAAAACCTTAGGGGAGTCTTAATGAATGAGACATAGGAACTCTGTATTATCTTTTATAACATTTTCATAAACCTGAATTGATTTTTAAATTTCTTAATAATTACCAAAACAAAACTCTGCATCACCTGCCTACACAGCAAACTGTGCAATCTCATCCAGTCTTTTCTTCTTGGTGCATACAGTGTGGCCTTCTTCACCTACAGAGCTTGGGATGCTCCCTCCTTCAGAGGGCTTTCTGCACAGAACCTTTTCCTGCAACTTCAGTGAAACCAATTACCACTTCCGAAGCAGTAACCCTCTTATCAATCTCAGGTCTCAGATCAAGATCACGTGGGCACCCCACAGTAGGAAAAAATTCATGGTGCACAGACTCTCACATACCTTGTTCTGAAGCTCCACAGTCCCAGTTATAATTGCAACTATGAAGCACTATCTATACTAATTTATCAGTATTTGTCTCCTCTCCTGAAACTGGGTTGTTCATTTCTATCTACACTTTTATTTATCCAGTAATTACTATTATGAGCTCTGGCATGGCATAGGTCCTCAAGACAAAGATATATGGTCAGTGATACCATATGTTATGTACTGAGACCAAAATTCTACCCAAGTCTTGTTTGGTGAGCCAAGTGGTTTATAAGATCTAACTTCAGGAGTATGCGAGACCTTATGCACTGAGATCCAAAAATTGCTGTTTGGATCTCGAATTATCTCATATACAGCAGGAGAGTGTACTTCTGTTTGTACAAACTGGGTTGACAGATAAAAACCACTCTCAGTACAAACATTGGATGGGAAAACGCAATTCAGGGAGCTGTTTCTCTGTGTCCCTTGCTGTTCAGCACTTCACCCCAGGAAAATTTCAGGTCACTCAGTCATGCAATGGGAAGCATTGTTCATCAGTACTCTTCACTGTATGGGCAAAGGTTGAGAAAATGCAGAGATTTCTGAAGTATTCCTCTTTTATTTCTTTCTTCTATGCCCTCCCCAGGTTGTAACTGGAAGGAGATAAAACTCATTTGGTTATTTGCTGTTTATCAGGCAAATGATTCTTTGAGGCAATTCCCTATGGGACTTGCTTTACATTTTAGATACATTCCACTTCAGTGACAGCAGATGGACCATTGTAGTTAAATTTTTAAAAAGAAAGACAATGAAATGAGTTCTGGAAAGATAAAGAGGCTGCAGTAATATCAGTGAAAAAAGAACTCTAAAAATTACTATTTGCATCTCAAATCCATACCCAGGAAATTGAGAGGTGAGGGAATGTAAAGAGAGGTGGTGTTAACACTTGGTTTATGCTATGAAGTCTTGCCTGTTATGAGATACAGTAATGGAGAATGGGTTACCTCTGTGTTTTCTGAATTTCTTGCAACCTACAATATTCTTTTTCTGTTTTTGAGAGGCGGGGAATAGGGAGGAAATGAATGTATCCTAGATTCTCTTGTAGTCAGTGCAGGTGTTCAGGATAGAGCTGATGCTCGTCTCCTCAGAGTTCAATACTATACCATAGTTGTCCCAGACATAAAGAAAAATTTACTCCTTTATTTTAAGGGTATGATTTACTCTTAAATTTTATGTGACAGGTGTTTTTTTGATTTCATTGGTAACACATCACATAAATGACAGCTTAAACTTGTTTCTTATATGTCGTGTGGACTCATCTATATAAGACTTGGTCATTGATTGGATCATAAATAGTAAATAATCATAAATTTCTCCCAAACATTTCCTTTTGCAACAAAATACAAGGTGTATATATATATATATATATAGAGAGAGAGAGAGAGAGAAAGAAAGAGAGAGAGAATATAGATAGATAGCATTCTATGATATGTTTATGAAAAGTGTTGAGAAATAAAATTCATTAACTGTCATGAAACTACTTCTGAAAAGAAATATTGCCTCCTGGAAGGAAGTTTAAGACTCAGGAGGTAAAGGAAACTTACTAAGCTCAGGAAGCACACAGAATTTATGAGGCACAGAAGCTCTTGAAAGTCATAGGGTTGAAAAATATCCCTTTCCAATGTTATCTAAGTAGTAACATTTGCTGGGTAATCTGGCCAACTAAGCTGCCTGTAAGTCATGCAAAACAACAAACAAACAAACAAAAAAAAACCAAAAAAACCTTCAGAGATACTGCTTTGGTGAATTGTAAAATAAGCTGGAGTAGTCTTTGATATGGGATGCCCTTCTGTATATGTGTTGCTTTTATTGGTTGATGAATAAAGCTGTTTTGGTCAATGGCTTAGAAGAATAAAGTCAAGCCAGAAATCCAAACAGATATAGAGACAGAAAGTAGGCAGAGTCAGAGAGATGCCATGTAATTGCCAAAGGAGAAAGATGCCAGAACATTACCTACCAGTAATGTACAGCCTTGTGGCAATACTTAGATTAATAGAAATGAGTTAATTTAAGATGTAAGAGCTAGCTAGGAATATGCCCGAGCTATTGGTCAAAGAATGTTATAATTAATATACCTTCTGCATGATTATTTGGGTCTGCATGGCCAGGAAACAACAGTTTAAAGGTCTTTTTAACAGTATGTCTGATTTTGAGCTTTTATGTTCCTTTAAGCAGCACTCCCTCACACTCCTGAAAATAGACCTTATAAACCCTTCTGTTTACTAAGCTAATCTTAGATGGAATCATTTCTTTGGTCTGTGGTTGATGTCATTTCTGGGGTGCATAGCCATTTGTTTATGCCTCCACAGGAAAAGAGACACAACATCTTGTGGTCGAAGAGAAGAAAATTATTTTCAATGGTTGTGATTTCAAATAACAATTTCAAACACTGTTTTTTTTTTAAATTCATTTGTCATATCCCAAGATTTTAACATATCTTTAATGAAGTTTCCTAAATGAAGTGGCTTAGGTATACAATACCCCACACCTGGGTGTTCTATAATAATAGGACTTGTTCTGAGAGTTATAATAAATATAATATGTAGGTTGTTGGGGCTTGGAAGATGTTACCTAAAAAACCCCCATATTACTTCTTTCTTATCACACACCAGGCTCAAGAGCTGAGTATATAGTAAACAAGTGTAGTTCAGACATACTGTTAAGGATATTAGCTGGAAAGGATTATTTCTACCAGCAAGCCTATCATCCTTTAGTGTGTTTATTGTGGATCTCCCATGGAGAGAGATTTACCACCTTGAGTGAAATTTTATAGGTGCTGACAAATGTCCATTACCCTCCAAATTGCTCTAACATTCTTCACAGGATTTTGTATGAAGTCTAAGTCTGTGCATGGATCCACTTTGGTTGCTCACCGATTGTTCCAAAGGACCACTCTCTTTCAAATGTAAGTTCCAGTAGGACTGAAAAACCAGATTTCTCTGTTGTTGGTTGGTGACTATGTCACTACAGAAACCCTTGACGAGGAGTTGGTCACAAGGAGGAAAGAGTATAATAGAGGCCGTAGGCTTAGATGAAGGATATGGCGGAACAGCTTAGAATGGAGTCCTCAGTCATGAGGTACTAGCCAGGAAGAGTAGCCTAGAAAAGTGGAGAGCTTTGAGAATTACTATAAAAACTGAAACATGGAATGTGTTGAGATGGAGGGGGTAGGCATACCATTGAAAAGAGAATGTGAGACAGAAAGATGTGGGCATAGTAGGTACTTACATTGCTTAGGCTAAAGATCATAGGAGTCATAAGCACACCAGTTAATAAAGTCTATGCCAAGATAATTTGCAGGTAGATGTGTATTTATTTACTCTTATCTGCAACAGAAGTGTTGAACATTGATCATTGTTGATGCATTAAATAGCTGGCACTATCTAGTTCTTTTGTTTTACTGAATGTTTGTTCTTCATAGGTTAAATTTACACTTTAAATTTATTTGATGAAAGAGAAAATACTAATGAAAATGGTCAACAAACAATCTGTAATCTCAGAATGTTTTTATCATAGACTTCATTTTATGGTACCTTCCCTTTGTGAACATCAGCATAGTCTTACAAGGTATTATAATTCTGAATAGTATTATCTCCTCTTAAAATGTGTTCTTATTTTCCAGAGAAGAAGAGATGCTACTTATCTAGAACTCATTGGAACAATTTTTGAAGTGACTCAGACGTATCACCACATCAACAACAAAATAAATAAACATGACATTTAGAAAAGCAAAAACACTGCTTGCTCATGACTAAATTGGAAAAACATAGACGATGGATATTAATCAGTAAAGCATAATTATTTCAAGCATATCAATTAAGGCTAATAAGTCAAGAGACACTATGGTATATTTATAACTTTATTATGATAAACATACTTCAGTAGTCCAGATATGGAAGTGCATAGTATACAGAAATGAGCATGTTTATTTTCTCATTTTCCATTTTTATAAAAATACTAAAAAGATAGAAATTTCTTTTATATTTATAGAAGAAAAGGAAACATCCAGCTGAAAACTTCAAAACTACAGATATATTTGAGAAGCATTTTCTGGTACTTATATCCAATGGCTGCTGGAAAAATGCTCCACAGCTTATACTTTGAGATAAGAGAGGAACTCTGACTTGCAATATCTACTGATTTCTAGTTGTAAACTCCCTCATCATAGTCAAGTTCAAGTTACAATAACATGACACCTGGTTCCCCAGTCCTAAAAATCCCCAGCAGTTTTCTCTGATGACAGTTATAAAATAGCCCCAACATCAACATGCTTCAAAAGGTCGCACATGAAAGGAAACCATATGCTATTAACAAAAATTCAGGAAAGTAAACCCAGTTTAATTCCCTTTCTAATTACTCACAAGTTAGAAAACAGTCTCCAGATGAAAAGATGAGGGCCTGAGGCCACATGGCATGGCTCCTTCTTTCTTATTCCATATGTATTTTCTATATTATTAAACCCTAAGCCCATCTGTGTTGAAGAGGATGAAAGAACCAAAAATGCTGTAGAAAGAAGTGCTTTGTCCTTTCTAACATGTAGATATTAAAACACAAAGTATAGGTTAGTTGCAAGTTGCCTTCAAGCTTTGAAACAGAAATATGAAATACACACACAAACACACACACGCATACACATTCTTCTGGGCTAGGAGAGAATCTGATTGAGAGGATTTTCTTAAGGACAAATTATAAATTGGTTAAGTCTATACTTACCTCCTCACTTTATTTTAAATGAGAAGGCTTTGGAGAGGGCGCCTCAGAGAGACTGAGACACATTCTTACAATCTGAGAGAACACAGGGACAAATGATTGTTGTGTATGTCTGAAGTCTGCCGGCAGAATGTAGGCTGGAGTCATTGTTCAACGGAGTGGCAAAGAGAACTTGGCATTGAAAGTCAGCTGAGCATTTGCCCATCATAAGAAAACCATCCATGTTTCAGTTCGGCTGAGAACCCTATCCAAGGAGACTGGTCTGTTAGCTATTTACAAAGAGGCCTCATCTGCAAGGGTTTCCTTGTAGAGGGCAACCATCTCCATAGAACTCCTGAGGGTGTACTTAGATAGAGATGGGCAGAAAGAGGAGCTCTTGCTCACACTGAGAAAAGTAGCTTGAGTTTTCTCTTGGGAATCTCCAAGGCTCCCAAAAAGCACCATATAGGAAGTCAACTTTAAACACCTGCTAAAGCCAGAGAATAAAAACACCAGATTAAAGCATGATATTGTTTATCTCCATTTTGTTCCATTCTTGGGCTTATACTTCAGCCAGGAGCTGATGGAAACTCTCTGTGATAGAAGAAACCAAAAGAAATTGGAAACATTGTGACACCCATCTTTTCCAAGGAAGACCGCCTAGTCTGAAACAATATGGAAATGGGATGGGGCAACCTATAGCAGTTTAGACAGGAGGATCTTAATCTGGACAGAAACAGTGACAAGTGGAAAGCTCTTTCCCAGGAGCCTCATTGTTGCATGATGCCCTCTGTTTCCTCTGACTCTGTTAAAAAGTATTTCTTTGTTGTTTGGGGAAGATAATTTGGGAGACACACAATTCTTCTTGACAGTCACTTTAAACACTATGAGCCTTTGGTTCCCACTGTCATCTGGCGTCCGTGGTTGGTTCGGTTCTGCTGTCAAGTCTAACTGGCATTCTTTCTTATGCTACCATTTCTCACTGTCTGATTTTAAGACCTTCTTCTGGTTGTATTGTTATTTATTTTAGCATGGTATATGGAGACTTTTAATGTTTAATTTTAGCCTTCTAGATGTGTCTGCCTAATGCTTCAAACATCCACTGAGTTTTAGATTTCACCAATATGTATCATTTCTGAAGTTCCAGTGAAGTCCATCTGGTTGTTGTCTTGTGGTTTGGTGCTCTTTTCAGTTTTTTAAGTGATTCTTGCAATACGGGTTTATAATTTATTTCTGAAGATCACAGCACCTTCAGTAATTGGAGTCTATATCTGCTGTCATGTTTTGTTTGGGGTTGGCTTGGCTTTGTTTTTTCTCTGAGAGAATGTCTCATTCTGTGTAGCTCAGGCTAGCCTTAAAAGAACTTTCTCTAGTTCATTTACTTCATCCACTGAGTGCCAGTATTACAGGCATAAGCCACCATACCTAGCATGTCTTTTTTAACTGAATCTGATTTAAAATGTCATATCTTCATGCTTTAGACCTTTGATATGATTGCCATGCTTTGATCTTAATTTGTAGAGTTCTTGTGGGTCTAATTTTAAGATGATTTCTCTCAGGATAGTTTGCTTAAGCTTTTTGCCAGGATCCAGAGTTTCTCATACATGAAGGCACAGGACTCCCACTGCAAATGTGTTTTTCAGCCAGTTTGAGGCTCAGGTTCCTGACACTAAATGACTACGGCCATTATCTTCAGCCCAAACTTGATCTTGGGAATTCCTGTTGCTCACAATGTTTTTACAAAATCCTCTAACTCTTTGAAAGATGAATTGTCGACCCAGAAATATATCATTAGTTTTGTCCTTTGCAGGATTTATCTACTGCCTGTGTCCCTTCTGCATCTTCATCTAAATTTTCTGCTGAGAGAGTGCAAAAGGTAGAACATCTGGTTGACCAAAAGTGCCCAAGTCTTTCATATTTTTGGAATGTTTCATCTCCTCCATTTCCTCTACTTCACCCCAAAGGTTTATCTTAATTTTATCTTACCCATCATTAATTTAATTTTGTTAAGTGCTTCTTCTTTACTTATGTGTTTTCATGCTTATGTTACTTTTGCTTTTTTGCTTCTTATTTAATGACAAGGTTGCTGCATCATTTCCTCATACTTCTCATTCTTGGGTCACAGAAGCCCATTCTCACCTGAAATTTTCCATTTCTTAGAGACCATGATTTCTTAAAAGTTTTCAAGAACATAAAGAAATGAATATATTGGAAGTTTTATGTCTGTGACTAAGATACTTCTCCCAAACACTTCATTTCTGAATACTAGCTTTCTTCTTATGTTGTAGAAACATTTTCCATTTTTATTAGACATCCTTAAAATAAGAACTACATTCCAGTAAAGTATAATATTTATTGAAAAAGATAAAGCACTAGCTGCTTCTTGTTAATCATTATTATTGCGTTTTACTTATTGTTCAGTATCCTGAGGTATCAAACTGGCAAACTGATAGATTTATTCCTGGTCAAACTGATATAAATGAATACTCATGAAACTGAATACTTGGACCTGGTATACTAGCTTTGGTTTGCTTGCTTGCTTGCTTACTTGGTTTATTTTTATAGCATTTTGTTGATTAATTTTGCCATTTGACAATTTTGTAGATGTATATAATAGAGTCTGATTGCTCTCATCTCCCTCCCACCCATATCAACTGAGCCCCTCATACCTTTAATCCCTTTGCCAAATTCATGACTTTGGGGTTTTCTGAGGAATTTGGTGGCAATTTTATTAGAATTACCTGTTGTAGCCTGAGGGGTACACAACTATAGACACACCAGTGTGTACATCACTGATGGCAATGGCTTACCCTCTCCATGAACTGGTAAATAGTTCAACACTGTAAGGTGGGGACTTGAAATGACCCTTCACCCATGCTGGATTATCAGTGGGACATTCTTGTGAAGACCATTCATCCGAAGCTACTTTGATACTTTGGTTGGAATGCCTATGTCTTGCCCAGAAGATGTTACTTCATGTAGGCAGAGGCTGCTTATTCATTCTTGGCTGCCTAGACCTGAAATAATCACACAGAAACTGAATTATTACAATACTGCTTGGCCTATTATCTTATGCATATTTCTAACTAGCTCTTATTTCTTAAATTAACTCATTTCTATTAATCTGTATATCTCCATGTGGTTGTGGCCTACAGGTAAGATTCCATCTGGCATTGGTCTCTGCCTCCTGTGGTGGCTACATGGCTTCTCCCTTACTCCACCTACTCTCTCCTAGCATCAGTTTAGTTTTCCCACCTAGCCCATTCTGCCTTGTTATAGGCCCAAGCAGGTTCTTTAATCATTAACCAATAAAAGCAACACATATACAGAAGGACTTCCCACATCATCTCCCCTTTTCTGTCTAAATAAAAGAAATAACGTTTTAGTTTTCACATAGTAACATTACATATAACAAAACAGGTATCAAGCAAAAATTACAGGTGCAATATTTATATCTACTTTGTCTTTTTTTTATAACTAAGGAAAGCTATAATTATAACCATCTGTTCTTCAACTCCATCAAAGATCCCAGAAGGATATAGTATTACATAAGTTAACAAGAAGTGCACTGTAAGCAATTTCCAAAACTTGAGAATTTACAGAAACAACTCATTGCCTGGACAGTCACCCAAAGTTCTTTTGTAACATTGGGGCACCCAATCTTCAGCCTAAAGGCCCATAGTATCTGACAAACTTTCCCATGAATCAGGAAATTTCAGACAGTTCCACCTATATAGACAGTTTGTCAGTCACTTTCTTCTGTGTCCTGTAGAATGTCTGGCAGACACTTTCATGAAACAGGAACCCTGTATGACCATCTCACCTTTAGGCAAAGTCATTTTTCTGTGGGCCCTGAATGTCCAGTTTACATAGCAAATATCAAGCAATGCAGGCAAGAGCAATTTTTCCCCCAAAATGGCTAGCAAACTTCAAAAGGAGCCTCTTTGATGCCCATCTTCCTCTTGAAGCAATTGGTGCTGCCAAGAACAGATGTGTCTCATTGTCATGAAAAGTCCTAAGTTTTTAAAGTATTTTAAATGCCATATTCTGTCAGTTGTTGAAAGGTTTGAAGAATAACTATTCATCTGAAATATATCTCTATATATCTAGAAAACCTAACTAATACAACTACTCATTTGACCATTATAGATGACTATCTATTAACCTGTATTTCTTAATCATACAATATATTTTTAAATGAGCTGCACAAACACAATGCCTTAATCAGGAGCAGAAATAGACATATAACAAAAATGACCTTCAATTTATATCCATATACCAAGATTCATATCAATGCAAAGTATTTATCTCTATGCATATTCCCCTTTAAATGTAAACAAACATTTATAAACAATATTTTTGAATTTGGGCATAGGTCTCTTCAAACTTCTTCCTGTTTCCTGTTGGGTGAATTAATTTTTGGGGTTCACGGAGACCTTTCAGGGGAATCTTGGCCCATCAAACCACATTCATCTGGTAGGAATCCACAGGTTCTCATCCTCTGTGGAAACAAAAGCAGAACCTTTTTTCCAAAGCAACATATCCTTAAACCCAAATTATGATGTCAAGATACCTTTAAAGTATACATGTTGGTTTAGCTTAGCAACCCATACAATGAAATGTCTTTCTGTACTTAGCTCATTCACAGTTTAAAAAATTTAAAGAAAACACAATAATAAACATAATACAGACTCTCTGTGTATATNCAGGTTCTCATCCTCTGTGGAAACAAAAGCAGAACCTTTTTTCCAAAGCAACATATCCTTAAACCCAAATTATGATGTCAAGATACCTTTAAAGTATACATGTTGGTTTAGCTTAGCAACCCATACAATGAAATGTCTTTCTGTACTTAGCTCATTCACAGTTTAAAAAATTTAAAGAAAACACAATAATAAACATAATACAGACTCTCTGTGTATATTCCATCTTTACATGGTTTGTTTTCCTTACTCTATTACTTTTCATACAAATTTAATATTTATTTTCTTATCTTTACTCCTTTAATCTATGACTGCCTGTACTCCTTTATATTACTTTTACTGTCTCTTTACTCTTTTTCTTCTCTCTCCCAAGCCTACATACATTTTTAAATGCACTGTGTCTCATTTAGAGATCTCTTGTATCTGAATATGTACTATTGTGTATCTGAAATCCTTTTCTGTCAATGAGCACTTCTTAAAATGCTAAGCAATTTGGTCCCAGGGACCCTAGATTCCTACTCAGCCTCTCTCAGGCTTTCAATATGGCAGAGGACATTTAGCCCTGGCTCTGGGACTGCTGAGTCAAAGATGCACTCATTACCTCAACTCTGGTAAACAGTTGGCCCATGCTGCCACTAACTTTCAGCACACTGTCCACAAACCCCATTCAAGTGCTAGGCCTCTTGAAGGATCCAGAGCTCTTTGTGCAACTTGTGCAACTAGCATGAATCAGGAAGCTGCCATTTCTTAAAGAAGGTGTGTGGTTGGTTTTTTGTTTGTTTGTTTGTTTTGTGCTAATGCTGAATCAGGAAGACTCTTTTAAAGGAGCCACATCTCTGATTGCCACTAGAAAACAGATCCTATCTGAAAAAAAATTTCTACCAAGAAATTATGTTTGACTCCCATTTTTGTAAATCAAGAAGTCCTCTTTTTTTTAATTGCTTTTTTAAGTCTTAAGCAGATCTATGCCTCAGAGAGTGAGCACCATTCTGTTGGGGGGAGCTGCTTGCTCATTCTCATTTGCCCAGACCTGAAACAATCACACAGAAACTGTATTATTACAACACTGCTTGGCTTATTAGGACATGCATATTTCTATCTAGCTTTTATATCTTAAATTAGCCAATTTCTATTATCTGTATATCACCACATAGTTGTAGCCTACCATAAGGTTCCATCTGGTGTCTGGCATTTGTCTCTTGTGGTGGCTACATGGCTTCTCACTGACTCCACCTATGCTCTCCTAGAATTCCATTTAGTTTTCTGGTCTAGCTCTATTCTACCCTGTTATAGGCCAGGCAGTTTCTTTATTCATTAACCAATAAAAGTAACACATATAGAGAAGGACTTTCCACATCAACTTTATATCACTTATCTTTATTATCTAGATTTTACATTCTTTCCTTCCCCTCTTCCATAGCGTTCCCTGAGCACTAATGAGGGTGGAGTACAATGACTACTTCAAGCTAAGCCTTCCCCTGTTACTTTCAGCACCATATGTAGCCATCAATCTGCATTTCTTTTTTTTTTCATTTAAACACTGCCTGGCCCATTAGTTCTAACCTCTTATTGGCTAGCTCTTACATATTGATTCAACCCATTTCTAATAATCTGTATCGCCACTTGACTGTGGCTTACCTGGATGAGTCTAACCGGCATCGGTCTTGGAGAGCAGAGCCATGACGTCTGCCTGACTCTGCTTTCTTTCTCACAGCATTCTGTTCGGTCTACTCTGCCTATCTAAATTCTGCCCTATCAAAAAGCCAAGGCAGTTTTTTTATTTAACAACATGTAACACACAGACAGAAGACCCTCTTACATCATTTCCCCTTTTTCTGTTTAAACAAAGAAGAAAGGCTTTAACTTTAAC
>LOJH01047059.1:848-21687 GCA_001685095.1 Ellobius talpinus
AGAGAGAGAGAGAGAGAGAGAGAGAGATGAGACAAAGAGCATGCAGTTGTATGGGTAGGGAGTTGGATCTGGGACGAGTTTTGGAAGGAGAAAAGCCGTGGTCAAAATATATTGTATGAAGCCAGGTTTGGTGCCACATGCCTTAAATCCCAGCACGTGGAAGGCAGAAGCAGGCGAATCTCTGTGAGTTCAAGGCCAGCATGGTCTAAAAAGTGAGTTCCAGGACAACTAGGGCTATTATACAGAGAAACCCTCTTTTGAGAAACAAATATATATTATATATAATATTGTATGTCGTGTATGCAATATACATATGATATTCATATTATATATCTATAGTATAAAATTCTCAAAGTATAAATAAAAAACAAATAGCATGGTCTATGGTGTCAGGTTCATTGACCAGACTTTTATTTATATATTGCTTCCTTTATGAGTTTGTAATTTTGAAATTATATATCCTTTTGCATATCAACCTAAAGACAAAATCAAACAAGTCCCAGTAATAATAACAGAAAAGCCACTGCTTGAGTTTCTGCCTATTTAAGCTCCTCAAGTCACCAGGATAAATATTCCTGATCATAATGGTATCCTAAATTAATCTAGGCCAATTTACACTTTGTCCAGAAGCAAGACACAGCATGGAGTCTTCTCCCAATAAATAAGAGTCTGGCAACTAAAAAAAAGTAATTAGATCAATTTACATCTTATATCACAGCATCTAAGAAATATTCATGAGCTGCAGAAAAATGCCTACAATTTGCCGAAAGATTTAAGGAGGAGACAGCATGGTCCTATAAACATGTAAATACTTTCAAATGATTTTTCTCTGATTGATCTATGGTGCATCGCTGCTAACAGAACAGGGGAAAAAAGCTGAGAACTAGGCTAAGAGAAGCTGTAGTAACCTAAGAAAGGAAAGACACTATGGCAAGGGTATTAGCAATCCAGGCAGAGAGATGAAGCTGGTGTGAGACATGTTGAGTGGGCATCTAACCAAGAGGATGGTTTCAAATCACTGCCTGTGTGGAACACATATAAAGACTGGCGGATGGGGCTCGGGGAGGATCCTGTACCTCTATCTTACTAATG
Source organism: Ellobius talpinus (assembly GCA_001685095.1). Taxonomy (NCBI): domain Eukaryota; kingdom Metazoa; phylum Chordata; class Mammalia; order Rodentia; family Cricetidae; genus Ellobius; species Ellobius talpinus. Next base: position 1,941 of record LOJH01047059.1, read on the forward strand.
CCAGTTGAACCATTTACTTGACTACAAACAGATGTGAATAGTTGGGTCTACAGTTCTAAATCACATGAGAACAATTCAACCTGGGAAGCATATTCAGAAAATCTTCACCCTGTCTTTATTTAATGACAGTTGATCCAATGAAGTCACCTTGTAAATCAAAAGATTCGAAAACTGAGAAGTCAGAGGGTCCAGCTGAGAGACAGCAACCAGCAGACTAAAGGGGAAGCTAGTCATCCTAATATCCCATAAACAGGTGCAGAGATGCAGTATTGCAGGGACCAAATTAAATAAAACAAGTAGCTAACATCGCTTGTTGCCAGCTGGGGCTCTAGGGTGTCTATGAGGAGGGTCTTTTCAATGGAGAGATGGGAAGAAAATGCTGGTTTTAACGTGCATTCTTTCAAAAGGCTGAGAGGAAAAGAAATGGAGGTAACTCTGGGAGTTTTTTCCAAGGAATTTTGACATTTCGAGAAGAAGGAAGAGGATAGGCAGCAGGAGGGCAAGCTAGAGTCAAGGAAAGGTACCCCTTCAAAGACAAAAATCATCACACCACGTCTGAGAGTTGTAGGAGTTATCTGAGATATATAAGAATTACAGGGGCTGGAGAGGTGACCCGTAACTGTCTGTAGGTTTTCACTAAGCGGTGAGAGCTCTCCCCTTCTCTTATCTCCACTCATTGCCATGTAACCCTGCAGTTCCTCCTCTAAGATGGGAGGTTCACCTTCCAGGCTCTCATCTATGGCTAGGTCAGATGCCTTCTTTAGCCGATGAGGAAACAAGTCGAGGTTTACGAAGTGCTTGATACAGCTGGGTTGGTTGTTGTACTTTCCTCCACGAACTTGCTCTCACACATTCTGAGCGCACAGTGATCTGAAGGAGACAGCTGAAGCCCACAAACCTTGCGTCCAGCCCTCTGCCAAGCCATTCTCCATCAACTCAGCACAAACCAAGCTAAGGCTCAAATGTGGGAAGAAAAGAGAATTACACTGTTGTTCATAACAGGGTTTCCAAACAGGCTTTAATAATCATCGTTTTCATGAAAGCTGGCTAGCTGTGGTACAGACTATGGAGACTTACAAAGTTCTAGACTCTTACCCAAGCATGGGCAGGACCAACAAAGTCTAAACACCTACATTTCAGAGAGAAGATGGTTTTCATCATCCTATCAGAGTGAAAAGATTCTTCAGAATTTATATAACACTGAACAGCTAGAAAGGTAATTATGAACTATGTAAGAGAGTCTGCAAGGCTTTTGTGATTTTGTTTCCCTCTTTTTGGAAATATTTGGTGTGCTTTTCTGTAGTTTCAGGAACAGTTCTTTCAATAAAATGTATAAAACTACAGAGGAGAGCTGCAAGAACAAGAAGCCACTCAGTGACCAGCAGAAGGGGACGAAAGCAAAGTCTGAAGCATGAGAAGGAGCCTGAGCTCTGCGGAAGACACCTCCAAGAACCAGAGAAGTTTCATCCTCTCAGTGTGGGGAAAACAGAAAAAGATTTCCTTCTTATGCAGTGCATTCATGCACCTGACTTTGTGGATGGCACCATTCCACAACAAAACACTAAACACCCTTATTTACATTGCAGTTGGTTTTTCAACATAAGCTTTGCATTTAGTCATGTATTCCCCAATTTTACTTCACATCTATTCTGTACAAAGCAGGGTGTTATATTAAGCAATAATGATAAATAGGAGGAAGCAGAATAACAAGGATTTCCATGCTGATGAGGAATTTATGACTTACAAAATCAACTTTCAGAATATAGTCTATATAAATTGGAAGCTGTGGTTCTGTACACCAAATACCTCACTGAAGAGACTAAAAGTAGATGTTTGGCTGATTTTTTTTAAAGGGGGCTTCACTGAGATTACTGCACAGAATGAGTGAGTGAAATTATAGCGTATATGATTGATAACTCTGTCGAGAATGGATTCATTCCAACCAGCTGGTATTGTAGCAGAGATAGCCAATAGCTTTTATGGGCATTTAGATGAGAAAAAAAATATTTACTGCCTGCTTTTTAGCCACCTGATGACAATCAAAGCAAACACGTGTGACCTGCAGCACCATGCTCAATTAAAACAGTGTCTGCATGGGGAAGCATTTTTTGAAATACCTTCAACACAGTTTAGATTTTAAAAAGGGTAGTTTACACCATGGAATTGGGGACTGCTAGGCTGGAAAGCCATACGTAGAAAATCGGCAGAGATTTCCACATGTCTAGCCATTTGTTGGCTAGGAGGATTCCACTCGGGCTAGAGAGAGGGGCTTTACAGTCATGCCCATAAATCCTGTCCAAGGATAGAACCTATCTTATTAGATCAAAGTGTGAATTAATTGACTCTTTCCACATAACAGGATCTATTTCAGAGCTCAAACACAAGTGAAAAGGAGAGAGAATTGCAGGGTAATGTAGAAAGGACTTGAAGGCAGCCATAAGTAGTATTTATTCCAGCTGAAAATGAGTAAATTAAACACAAGATGGTCAATCTCCTTTTTGATCCTGATGATGGCGAGGATGTAATAAGGACATCTGAGAGACAATAAATACACATAGAGGGGAAAAAACATATTTTTAAAGTTTAAAAGCGAAAATAAGTGGGAGCAGATTGTCAGGATATTGGCAGAAATATTTTAGAAATCAGGTGTGATAAAAAAATTAGACAGTAAATTATTACTGAAATTGCCACATCTTTAAACTGTTCCTCTTTATCACAGCATATATAGATCTCTTTATATAGACAATAATGCAGAGTGAATGACTCCACTCTGATAATCATATCAATTCATCTAGTTTATACTTAAATAGTAAATGCTGTATCTTTGGTGGATACATAATCCCATACAAATAGACAACCGAAATAATCCATCTCATTCTTTGTAGCAAATGTTACTTAACAGCAAAAGAGGCTTATTTAAATCTTAAATGTCACTGATGTCGTGGTAATTGTGCCATATTGATATTGCCCTATGATTTCTGTCTCTTTTTTCAAGACAGGGTATTTCTGTGTAACCACCTGGCTGTCCTAAAACTCCCTTTGTAGACTGGGTTGGCCATGAACTCACAGAGATATGCCTGTCTATGCCTCCTGAGTGCTGGGCTTAAAGGTGTGCACCACCACTGCCCAGCGACATGATGATTTCTTGAAACCATGTTTACTAACTTGTTTTGAATCAAAAACGCAGATTTATGATTTAAAACTGGTTTTGAGGTTTTTATTGAAACATATAAAAAGGATGATATGAGCTTCAATAAAACTTTAAGTATCAATGTAGCACTAGTTGGCATTTGGGTAACTTTATTTTCAGATAGATACTCCCAAATGTATAGTATACTACCTCCAATCTCTATCCGAGCTAGTTTTTATACTTATAAATGGATATGTCTTCCCACATGGCCCAACACAGATGCAATGGATATTTGAGACAAAATTTACTTCAATTAAGAGACAAAAATTGTTGGCTTTTTTGTCTTCATTCAGAAGAAGACTTTTTAAAAACTTTAATAGAAAAAAAGTAGATTTATCAATATATGTAGAAAATAAGTGAATAGAATACAACTTAGAATATTTATTAAGTGTATAGAAATCATGATTTAGTTACCTGTAATTCAAGACCTGGCATTCATTCCAACCAGCAAATGTGGTGCAGAAGTTTAACCAGGTACTTAAGAATCATAATTGGCAAATTTGGCCACTGTTTCTTGGTTTGAGAATCAGCATGCCAGCAGTTGGATCACACGTGGCTTTTGGTTGTTTGAATTCTAATTGCTGCTCTTCCCAAGACTCATGACACTTTTATCAAAATGGGGGGGAGAATGGCAGTTTGAGCACATGACCTCAAAGGGTCATTTGAAAACTCCTTTCTTATACATCAATAAAGAGGATAGATAGACTAAAGTTCAAGCTACAAGCATAATAACAAGTGTAAATGATGGTGAAAATTGAATTTAATAAGTGGGCAGAAAAAAATGATGGGTGGTAGAAATTTGTATATTACATGTATGATTGAGTTATCTGTTTCACACAAAGTAAAATATCCCTTATACACAATGGAATGTACATTGGAGAAGATTAGTGAACAGCCACTGCTGATCCCAAACAGAAGCAGGATTCAAGATGGAAAACAAACCAAAAAACAACAGCACTCACTTCTATGATAGCAGCCACAACAGGATGTTCATTAAAACCCTAAGAAGATGGTTCTGTGTGTATTTGCACGCTAAGGCAAGTGAGTGCACGTGTGCATGTGTGTGTATTCATGTGTGTCTATGTGTATCTATATGTGTGTCTCTGTATCTGTGCTTGTGTCTGTGTATCTGTGTCTGTCAGTCTGTCTGTCTGTATTCTTCTCTCATGAAAATGCTCCAGTTTCAGTTTTCTTCGAATTCAGATGATATTCTGGACTTAGGTCCCTCTCAGGGGAACAAGCTCTGCATAAAATAAGAAGAGATTTGAAGGGAAAGTGATCACCCATACTGAGTGCCAAGAGTCTGGTTTACGATTGGAGTTTGTTCCACAGCCCTGTAAGAATCATTGTGGCCCAGCTTTGCTCTCTTATGATAAATGAAAATGCAGTAAGATATTCTGCCCAACTGTCCACTGTTCTCTGCTTTGTAGAGGTCACAAACTTTCCCATAAATTAAAAGAGTTTGTCTACTCTGTGCCACTGTGAAATTTATAATGATATACTCACCAAAGCCAAAATGCACAGGAGATAAAGCTTCTTCAGTCAAATCCCTTTAGAGCCTGGAGTCACCTGTATTTGTTATTCTAACAGTAGCTGGAGGGACAGCAACATTAATTATTGAACTGAAGGTAGATGAATACATTCTTCATGTGTGTTCAAAAGCACCCGGGGAGCAAAGTCACAATCCAGAATCCCTTCTGAGCATGGGCACCTGCTTCCCAAGCTGCTTTTGCTGTCCTTAAAGAAGCACCCGATGCTAATAAAGACTCTCTTTTCTACCTAGCAACTTGACTTGAAAGAGAATAGAAAAACCCACATGCTGTCTGACTTTCTCTACTGAGGCAGTTATCCATCATTAACTATCCGCACAAACTATCTCTGTGCCTATCACAGCCACATTCAGAGGAGCACAGCTCCTTCTCTAAGACATTACAGAAAAATCCCCTTTTGTTCTCTCCCCAGCAAATCAGTACTTATGTGGCATTTCTCCCTGTCTCGTGTGGAAAACTCTGAAGATGAGGGAATCAGAAGTGAAGAAGATATTGCTGCCACAAGTGGAGCTTCAGAGTACAACTTCAATCTCTCTTCGCGGGGAAGAACAGGGCTTTAAGAATTTAGATGAGAGATGGCAAAATTCCACGAGCTTCATAATCATTCAAGCCGTGAGAAAACAGGCTCAAATTTTAAATGACGCGATTTAGAATTTTATGACATAATACTTAGGAAAATTGGAAAGCTTATCAACAAAGTAATCGAGTGTGCTTTATCTTAAGTGAGGAGATTTTGGGGTGGAATAAAGAGAGAATCAGCCTTTCAAGGGCTGTTTCACGGTCCTGCTTCGTGCTTTTTTCTTCACTGGTTTTATCTCACATAGATTCCATTCATGTTTCAAATTAAATTATCTTAATACTCTCTGCCTCCTTGACTCAAATGCCACATTTCTAAATCACCACAGACAATGAATAATCCCTAATATTTGCATGTGGTACTCATCAGGAGTTACAAAGTAGAGAGCCACCTCTTGCTACATTTTGAAGGCAGTCACCGTCACCCCCATCACTTCCTCTTTCTCCCTCCTGGCTTCTCCAACTTTTTCTAATATTACAAATCTCTGTTTTCTTTGTCCTCACCTTGATTTTACGACCAGTATACATTACTGATAGCAGCTTCAGATGATGTTGCCCAAAATCTGCCAAAGAGAACATTATATCCTTGGCATAACAATAGGACTTAATTGGAGGAGGTAAAAGGGCTTCCGTGGTCAAATAGATTTCAAGATACCTGTGGAAAATATTATTATGTAGTTAGTGCACACTGTGCACTGGCCCAAGACTTTGAGTTCAATATAAAGGCATTTGGGGATAGTCCATGGAAGAGAGAAGAGAAGTATGCTAAATGCAAAGGGCCTTTTTCCTTGAGGCTTATCCAACTCCCCAAAATACTGAGGCTGGCCCTGTGGCCATGCACCCAGGAGGCCCTAACTCAAGCTCTTGGTTTCATTCAACTTAGGTGTAAGTTAAGTTGACCTAGAGAAACTGAATAAAGCCAAACATGGTGACTCAGGCCAGGATGAAGCAGATGGAGTGAGATGTATTTAAGACTACCTAGGTTACATAGTGAGTTCCAACACTACCTGGGCTACAGGGTTTTTTTGTCTATTTTTTAATACTAAAAAACAAAAACAGGCAATATTTGGATCAAAAATACAGCTGTTCTGAACAGAATGTGGTCTAGAGTAAACATAGACGTGGTAGATTTTAATTTTAGATGCATTGTTTGACTTTGCTCTGAATACACCGTGGTGCTATCTTTCTATATTAAAAATTAATTTTATTCAATATAATTTAATGAATTCAAGAATCATTTGTTTAATGGTTCCCATATGCCAAGAATTATGCAAGAAACTCAATAAATATTTGATGATATTATTAAGTATGATAATGCTATTTAATGATCTAAACTATTTTATGGGTTCAGTACAAACATTTTATTAAAAGCAAACCAAAACAGACTTTGCTAACCCATCACCTAAGACAAATGAACTGTGGAGAGACGGACTGAGATGAGATTTTTCTGTTTTAGTTTATTCTCATTAAAGAGCTAACTTCTTTCTTAGGTACTTATTTTCTCGTTTGCCTATATTTGAGTATTTAAATATTTATTCACATATAATTTTTCTTCTCTAATGACCAAAATGTCCATCAATAAATTGATTCTGACCCACATAGAAGACAACCCTATCCAAATATTTCATGCTTTAAAGACTGTCTGGGTTCTTTCAGACTGGAAAAGTTCCTCCTCCGTCCTGAAGGACACATGTAAAATATGAACAAAATGTTTCTAAGTATTTTACTGTAGGCCCGTTCTGAGGTGGACAGTGCCCAGCATCCTTAGTAAATTACCACTTGTGTACATTAATTATATATGGAAGTTGAGACAGTCGCCAGCTGAGCTAAATTCCTGAAGGGTACCCGTAACCTCCCTGTTCATTTACATAATGCTTTGCTCAACAACAGCAACACCCCCTTTATCTTCAGACTGGAAAGCACAGCCTTGTGTGGTACACACGAAATAAGCATGGAACTCATACAAAAAACATCAGCAAGCCAACAGTAATGAACTGAAACACACAGGTAAGACACACCCTTACACTTCAGGCTGTTACTATATAAATTTCTCTTGAAACCAAGTTTTAAAAAATGCCGTGGAAGGATAGAAGTTCCTTCAAGAATGTTATGAGAGGATTAAATTATTTGGAAGATTTGGTCTGTTACTATACTTCTATGGCTAAATACACTGAGTAGTTTCCGGAACCTCTACTGCCAATACAGTGGTGAAGGACTTGGTAAGTTAACTGCTATTAAATTTCAACTGTATCATGTTCATCCGATTGTATCTGCAAGATACTCTACTAAGTTATGCATATGCTGGCTGTGCGAGATGGTATGGGAATATCACAAGGGACACACTATTGTGGCAAACACGTTTGATTCAATTTTTATAATCAGAAAGTGTCACCTCAGTCACTAATGCTTTGAAGCAAAAAAAGTGTACTTCATCCACAGAACCCTGCATTCCTTAAACATTATAATTAATCCTCAGAGCAGATGAGCCACCACAGGGTGGTCTGGGACTGGGTGCTCTTCTGCTGCCAGGGGAAAAGCTCTCAGACACAGGGGCCAGAATCAGAGGCTTACATATCAGAAAATCCCAAAATTCTACCGGAAGCTATAAAACTCTTAAACACGCTCGAGCCTTCAAAGTCAAAGAAATCCCAGGGCACACTTGAATTTAGTTTTGAGAGGAAAAACTATGCCCCTGAGAGAGATGTAATATAAATTCTCACACATGGGATACTGCTATCCTGTTAAATAAAACCAAGAAACATTGGTTACGGTCATCACTACACATGTCATAAAGAACAAATCAGCATGGGGCACTATCTCAACCCGTGCTCCTGTGTGGTTCTTAATTTGGAATCTTCTCTCTGTAACAGTCATTTACTTTTAAATGTGTTATCCCCATCATGTATTGGCCAATGAGGAGGAAGTCTCCCTTGCAGTTTGTCCAGGAAGGACCATATTGTTTGTATGACAACCACAAAGTGAGGAGCAAGAAAATATAGGTCAACATATTTCCTGATTGCTCAAAGGCAACTGGCTTCAGGAAGAAATGCTTCTAAGGTTGGGCTGGAATAAGTTGTGTTTTCTCTTTGCTCACAATTGAAGGGGAAGATGCCCAGTGCAGCTGTGCGACACAAACTGGATACAGAGAGAGAAAGGACAAAAACTTGCTATGCTTTCAAAGAGCTCATAATTAGGACATTCTGGTTCATAGTTTAATCTGAAACCTAACTGTTTTAAGTATCTATATGTTTGATGGTTTTATTTATCAATATAATGACCATTCCTATTTTGTGATGATGTAATCATTTTAGATTTATATCTATTTAATGTTATGTGTAGATGTATGTGTCTGTACGTGGGCCTGGGCACTGGGAATGCAGGTGTCTGTGGAGGTCAGAAACACAGGGTCTCCTGGAACTGGAGTCACAGGAGGTTGTGAACTGCCCGGCACTTGTGTTGGAAACTGAATGTGGGTCGTCTGGAAGGGTGATGAGCGCTCTTTACTGTCAAGCCATCTCTCCAACCCAAAGGATGTAATAGTAATTGTTAGCGACAGTGAGTCTGGAGTTATACTCATTGCACTGAGGGTATTTATATCATTTATTCTTACATTGTTTCACTAAAAAAATGCACTGAATAGTTATTATGCATTGTCCAGTGTATCACATGTGACATACAGTTACCAAAACAGTTATCAGTAACTCCAAAGGGTGACAATAACCATTCAACACACTCAAGCAATTATTTAATAGTACTTAATAGATGGTGTGCATTTGAAGCATTTATGTGGTTATTCCTTATCAATAAAAACTCAGGAGTTAGATATCAGGGCAATAACCTGAATGATCAGAGAAGTACTGACGAAACAACCAGTGACTTCCTCTCTCCCACCTTCCTAGATCCAAAGGATTAAGAGTCTTTCTAAGTCCCACTCTACTACTTCCTGTGTATCTCTATATGTCCTCTGTCCTCCAAGACCTCTAAGGCTAATTTTAATCAGCTCTACCCTCTGATACAAAACAAACCATTGTCAGTCTCAGGAGTGTCAGAGTGCAAGCAAAATACCCCACAATGTGCATTAGGTTGTTTCCGGGCATATAGTAATACACAACACAATGAAGATCTTCGTTATGGCAAGGATGTTTGTATCTCTCCAAAATTCCTATGTAGAAATCAAAGCCAATAAGATGGTATTGAGAGGTGAGGTCCTTGGGCAGTAGTTAGCTCATGAGGAAAGGATCCTTGTGAATGTGGTTGGCCTTAAAAGGAGGTCCAGGGCTGAAGTCGTGACTCATTGACAAAACATCTATCATGCAGGAATCCCTGAATTTGATTCTTAGCACCATATGCTTATCATCTGAGCACTCCAGAGAGTGGAAGCAAAAGAATAAGAAGTTCAAGGTTTTAAATGGCTACATAGTAAGTTTGAAACCAGCCTGGGCTACATAAGATCCCACATCAAACAAATGAACAAAAAGAGGTCCAAAGGAATAAGAGCAAGAGAAGAAGCTTCTGGTCAATGAGCTAAAAGTTCATCTTTAAAAGTTCATCACCACACTCTATCTTGATCTTGGAAATTCCAGTCTCCATGATCATGACCAATACATTTCTATTCTTTTTTTAAGATTCATTTACTATGTATACAGTGTTTCACCTGCACGTATGTCTACACACTAGAAGAGGGCATCAGATCTCATTATAGATGGCTGTGAGCTACCATTTGGTTGCTGGAAATTGAATTTGGGACCTCTGGGAAAGCAGCCAGTACTCTTAACCTCTGAGTCATCTCTCCAGTCCAACACATGTATATTCTTTATAATCCACACAGTCTAAGGCATTTTTATTAAAGCAGCCCAATGACTTAGTCCTTGGTGTAATAGAACTCGTGTTCTACTGAAGAGACAATGAACATATAAATTAGTAATTAAGATGAGATAGAAGTGGAGTGGGAAGAGAAGTTCCTTCTGTGGGATGACTTCCAAGCTAAAACTTATAAAATTATAAAATAAGGCCTTGTCTGCCAGAGAAGTTATAGCCCTGACACGGAATAAAGCACACTTAAAACCCATAGTGCAGTACCCAAGAGAGTGTAGTCAAAGAATCGATAGTAAGATGCAGTGACAGAGAATATACAGAAGTCTGGGGGTGATTGGTGAATCTGTTTACCCAGTCAATTTGATTGAGAAGCCTAGGACATTAATAAAGCATACTTCTGGAATATCTGGGAAGGTGGCATATGAGTCAGTAGACTGAAGATGAGGATCTCCTAGCAACAGCAAATGGCACCATTGGATAGGCTTCTGGGTTCAGACAAAATAAGAAACTAAGCAGAAAAAGGAGGAAGTCCACCCACATGCACAAGCTCAGCTCTTCTTCAGCAGGCACAACCAGCAACACCAGGATTCAGCTTCCTATGCCTTTTGTATGCAAGCACAGTGGGACTTCTCTTAAGGCATCCATGCTTTTTTTTCTCTTGTTCTGGCTTTCTGCTTTCCTTTCTCTGCCTTACCACTACCTACTGTACAAATCTAAAGCCTTCATATGGGAAGGTTTTTTATAATGATCTTATAAGACTAATAATTTCTTTCATATATATGTATGTATGTATGTATAATCTTATAGTTATAAAAATATATAAATTTGTGTGTATATCTTTACCATGTATTTCCTAGGCGAGTAACACATAATGTGGGGCATCCTTTACTACTGCAAGAATCTTGGTTATTTTCAGTAAGTAAAAATAGAAGTCATTCTAAGATGGAAAACCCTAATGACAGTTCATGCTAGAGAGGATGTGGAGTAAGGGGAACACTCCTTCACTGCTGGTGGAAGTGCAAACTTGCACAGTCATTTTGGAGATCCATATGGCAATTTCTTAGAAAATTGGGGATCAATCTACTTCAAGACCCAGCTATACAAATTTTGGGAATATGCCCAAAGGATACACAATCATACCGCAAAGATGCTTCAGGTCTGATGAGGCTTCTGAGATGTTTAAGTTCTTTCTTACTTTTCTTTCTTTCTTTCTTTCNCTTTCTTTCTGCGTCTGTTTCTCAGGTCTAACTGCATGAGGTTATGAGTGTCACAGTCCAGCATTGTGTTCTGTAGCATGAGGGGTATAGGTGTTCAGGGATTCGATTATTAATAAAAGCTGGTGATTCTTAGCAATTTCAACCAAAATTTAACATTAGCTTTTCCATATCCTAAAAGAACACCGTTTTGAGATTTTGATAGGAATTAAAATGATTCTGAAGATTGCTTGGGGAAGCCTTGCAATATTAGCAATAGTAAGCCTACAACCCTATCAAGAGACACCTTCCCACTCGATATGACCTTTATTTTTTAATCTCAGCAATGTTTTGTAATTTTCAATGTGAAAATCTTACCCAGTCCCAGATAAATATGTTCCTAAGCATTTTATTCTTTTTAATTATTTTGTAAATTGAATGGTTTCCCTTAGGATGATTCGTTGCTTGTTACTAATGTGCAGAAACACAATGGATTTTTGTATGTTCACCTTGTTTCCTGGAACTTTGCTAACAATGGTTATTTATTATAGTAGCCCTTCTATAGTTGATGGAGTGTATGTTATATTTTTATTTATTTTCTTTCTAAATTAGTTGTCTTTTACTTCTTTCTCCTGTCCAACTATATGACTAAATCGCTAGCAAAATATCAAATAGTGGTAGCAATAGTAGGCATTCTTTTCTTGGTTTTGGTGTAAATATTTTTCACAGATTGTTAAGAATGATCCCTACTTGTATTTTAATGCTATTTCTCATTATATTTTTGTTATTATTTCTAGTTTAGATACTGATATATAAAACCACAACTGGATTTTTTGTCCTCTGCTTTGATTTTGTATCCATTTAAATTGGTATTTTAATGTCTTCTAATTTTTTATTTTGTAAGCATAAGATTTTGATTACTTTTTAAAAGTTAATATGCTGGCTATATCCCATAGTGTAATCATAGAAAAACAAGTGATTTGCCATGTTTCTGTTTTCCAAATGAGAAAATATTTTCCATTAAGCATGTGTTAGTAATGGATTTTTATGGGTTGTTTTTACCAACTTGAAGAAGTCTTTTTATAGTTCCTAAGTTGCTAAAGTCACTATATGTGATGGTTAAATTACATCAAAGTCTTTTCTACTACCTTTTGAGATAATCATGTGTCTTTTTTTCTCCCTTGCTCTGTTAATCTGATCAGTTGTATCAATGGTTTAAAATATTGAACTGGTGTTGCTTTGCTCAGAGGAACTCTGCTTGGCCATGGTTTACTGTCATTTGCTACATTGCTCCAATCAGTTTGCCTTTATTTTGCTGAGAATTTTTCTGCCAATGTTTGTGGGGGATATTTACTGTTATTTTTTATCATCTATATTTCAAGTTTTCATAAAACAGGAAATTGGTAATATCACAGAGTAATGGAGAAGATACTTCTATTTTCTGAAAGAGTTAACATAGTGCTATTTTGATTTGGGTTTTGTTGGTTTTGTTATTTGTTTTAAACCCAATCTTTGGTGGACTTTTCCTAAAGTCATTTAAGCTGTGAATTTTCTTTCTGGACAACTGAGACTTGTTTTATTTACTATAATATTATCTGTATTAATTAATGTTCCATTTGTGCTTGAAAAGAGTGTGCTGTCTGTTAAAGGCGGGGTAGTGGTCAACAAACTCCTGTTAAGTGAAACCAACTGAAGCCTTCTATGCCCTTATTGATTTTACTGTTCTAGTCACTATAAAGATAGATGCTGAAACTATCCAATATAATTTGAATTTTTCCCAATATTTTTTCCAGTTCTATCAATTTTTTTTGCTTCATATCTTTTGAAGCTTTGAAATTTGAAAAAAAAACAGAAAGCATTGTACAAATTCTTGGTGGATATTTTATTATTATGAAACACTATCCCCCTGTATCTCCACAGATATCTCCACTCTGTCTGTCTTCCCTGGTACTGACACAGAGACTTCTAGTTTGTGATACTAACTTGTTCATCATGTGATTCACTCTTCAGATATAAATATTTTGTTTTTGTCTCCTTTCTGATAAATGTTTTTACTTGACTGCTTACACCAATTGGTGAAAGAGTGTCATTATTATAACTGGTTTCAGTGTACCACCTTGCTATGTCCTTCACACTTACCTGCTATGACATGAGCTTTCTTTGCTAGTCTTTGGTTCTGAGGCTGGTGGGCAGCTTTTCAGTTTTTAGTATCATCTCTGTTGTGAGCTCTCTTTTGCTCTGCTCTCTTTCTCGCCTTCCTTCTCCCTCTCCTTCACTCCATCCCTTTCTCTTCCATTATTCTTGCTCACTGCAGGGGATTGTACGGTATGCCTCTTTATCCTGCCATAGCTGACCATGGAATAATGTCATGCCATGTCACACATGAAGTCAATCCTCATCCCCCAGGTTCTTACTTTTAAAACACTTTATACTAAGTAAAAATCTCACAGTTTAACTTTTTATTGATTCTTTGTGGATTTCACCTCATGCATCCCGATCCCATCCATCTCCCCATCCCTCGGAATCTTCTTTTGGCCCTTGCACCAATGCAAAAAAAATAAAAATTTTAAAGAAAAACAAAAACAATAACATACAAACGGAAGTTCTCAGCATGGAAGCTGTAGTGTGGCACAGAGAATCACACAGTAAACACCTTAGTCCATACATCCTTTCTTGTAAGTATTAATTACAAGGAGTCATTGGCCTGTTTGGAGGCCTCTGGCTTCTGCTACTCCCGCAGATCCAGGGCCCTCACTGGGATTCCTCTTGGATATCCTGTTGTTGCCTTGTGTAATGGAGATCCTGCAGCTTTGGATCTGCAGGCCTAGCCCCTTCGCATGTTCCAGCAGTTCATAGAAGAGGTGGGTGATGGGGAGGGCTAGCTCACAGTTCTGGTTCTGGGCCTGGGTGGTATCTGGGTTGGTCAGCCTGCAAGCTCTCCTTCATCCCCACCAACAAGACAAGCTCTCCAGCACTGCCCCAGCTAGCTCACCCAGTATAGTAGGCAGCAAGGACCCCGACCAGTTCTCCTGCTCTCACACCCTCTGGACCAGGCCACCCACATACACACCATCAAGGCCTGCTCTCCAAAGTGCTGCAGTGGTTAAGGGGCAGGGCCAGCTCTCCCGCTCTCATGCCCACAAGGCCAGATTTCCTACCTGCCACAGGTGGCAAAGGGGAAGGACATCTTTCCCTCACCCATGCCACCAAATGGAAGATGGAGAGTGAGTCAGTTCTCCTATTCTCACACCCTCAGGGCTGGCTTATCTGCCCCTGGTTTAATTGTTGCTTTATGCTTCCTTTAAACCAGAATAATGTAAAAGCAACAAAATTGTGTTTGTTTTATAAAGAATATCTTTCCTCTCTTTTTTGTATTGTTGACTTACTTGTTATAGCAAAAATTCTCGTCTAAAAATAATTCTCATTTGTCTCTATAGTTAACAGAAATAGTCTGTGGGTCTGGAGAAAAGACTCCGCAGTAAAAAGCTCTGGCTACTCCTTCAGAGGACCCGGGTTCAACTCCCAGCACCCACACGTGTTGTGTGATGTTTTACTCTTTGGGCTTTTTGAGGGACCTACCACCCATCTCCCAACTAAATTACGCACAGAGGCTTATTCTTAATTATGAATTCCTGGCCTTAGCTTGGATTGTTTCTAGCCAGCTTTTCTTAAATTATCCCAACTACTTTTTGCCTCTGGGTTTTTATCTTTCTATTTCCTTCCCCCCCTTTTCCCCCATGGCTTTGCTGTGTAGCTGGGTGGCCAGCCCCTGATGTCTTCCTCTCCTTGTTCTCTTGCTCCTCTTTTTCCTCGGCTCTCCTTCTACTTATACTCTGTGCTTGCCAGCTCTGCCTATCCTTGCTCCTGCCTTGCTATCAGCTGTTAATCTCTTTATTAGACCATTAGGTGTTTTAGATAGGCAAAGAATTACAGCTTTACAGAGTTAAAAAAATACAGATTAAAAGAAGTAACACACCTTAAAATAATATTCCCCAACACACATGGCAGTTCACAACTGTCTGTGACTCTAGTTCCAGAGAATTTGACACCTTCTCTGTCCTGTGTGGGTCCCAGGCCTGTATGTAGCACACCAAAATACATGCAGAAAAATAGTTGCACACATAAATTAATAACATAAATATGTTTTGTGATTGGAACTTCTACACTGAGATATTTGATTCTCCTTTCCACAGTTTAGAAATGTTCCTCCCTATGTTTCTGGCCTGTCCTGCTTTTGACGAGAAGTGACAGGTCATTCCTAGGTTTGTTTCCTCACATGATAGCCTGATGTAGGCATTTATAAGATTTTCCTTTAACCTGTCATTTAAAAAATGTGATTATAATGTTCCTTTAAAGTACTATTCCTTAATGTTTTTGCTTCATGCTCACTAAATTTCTTCGTTCTGTAGTTTTATAGGTATCATCTAATACAAAATAACTTGGATTATAATTTCTTTAAATATTTTCTGCCCACTTCCTGAAATCCAATTCAATATTTTATACTCTTATATTGTCTCACAAACCACTAAGTTTCTACTTTTTTCCATTTGAATTCATATCTGTCTTAGTTGCTTTTCTATTGCTGTGACAAAACACCATGACCAAAGCCACTTATATAAGGAAGAATTTATGGGAGCTTACAGTTTCAGAGGGACAGAGTCCATGGCCATTGTGGCAGGAAGCATGACAGCAGGCAGGCAGGCATTGCAGTGGAGCAGTAGTTGAGAGCTCACATCCTGAGATGATAACCATGAGGCAGAGAGAGTGTTTTAAAACGCAAAGCCCATCCCCAGTGACACACATTTCCCAACAAGGCCACACCTCCTAATCCTTCCCAAACAGTTCCACCATCTGGGACCAAATATTCAAATATATGAGCCTTTGAGAGTCATTCTCATTCAAACCACTACAATGTTTTCTTTGCTTTTTAGGTTGGGATTATTTTACCTGTACATTCTCTGGGGTTTTTTGTTTTGTTTTGTTTTTGTTTTTTTTGTTTGTTTGTTTTGTGGTGTTTCACAGTAACTGTGGAGCCTGTCCTAGAACTCACTCTGTAGACCAGGCTGGTCTCAAACTCACAGAGATCCTCCTGCCTCTGCCTCCCGAGTGCTGAGATTAAAGGGGTGCACCACCACTGCCCAACACTGTCTCTGATTATTTTTTAATTCTACACTGTCTTGTCACTTCAGGCCACAGTTTAGACCTAGAACTGTTGTCATTTCATGGCTTCCATTTCTCTTATAATAATGTCTGTTTCCCCTTCAATCCCTAGAAAGAACTCTAGTGGTTGCTTGAGCACTCTTGCCAGAAACTTAATTCTCTCTGCTACTTCGAGACAAGTTTCCACTGTTTTCCTGTCCCCAATGTGCTGCTCCTTCATGTGACTGGCAATCTTTCCTGAGTGCCAGACATGATTACTAGGTAGTCCAGAATCTGGATGCTTTTGATTCTCTTTAAATATTGTTGGGTCCTGTTTTCTCAAGATGTTTTCATATCAATCTGATCATTTTAATCCCTGTTTTTAAGATGAATCCTCTGACTGTTAGAAAAAGTCTCTCCACTGTCATTTTTCAAAACACAATCTATTATACCCTGTGTGAGCTCTGCCATTTAGAACTACTGGCTTCTCACTGCCTGACTTAATGGAGTCTCGCGCTATGAAGAAAAACTCAGTATTCAAGCAAAAACCTGTGAAAATCCCTGCATAGAATTCTGGATCTCTGTCTCCATCTAATTCCCTTTTCTAGGTTAGTGCTTCAAATTTCTACCTGCATCGATCTACTGAATTTTGATAACTGCATCCTCAGCCTCATGAACCTTCTTTCTTATACTGGGAGTTCTCTGCTGCAACCTGGTCCATAATCTCTTTCCAAGCAGAAAGTGAAGAGAAAGATCTTCTTGTCTTCTTCCTTCACTTACTGTCCCCCTTGATGCTTGGGCATGTGGAACCACTACTGGCATCAAACCCTCTTTCAGGCCATATTCAGCCAGAAAAGCAGAGTCAAGATGTTTCAAATAGGCATGAAATAAATACAACCAATAGATTACTTTGGAACCATTCTAAGTACTAAAAAATGAATAGCTGGGATATTCACTGACAGATCTCATCTTTGAGATAGCTACAAAGTTGTATAAGCTGCAGGAATACAAAAATTAAAATGTAAGTGACTCTACCACAAAGACAGGGTTCTTCAAAGGACAAAAAAGGAAGTCCAACGTTCCTGCTGTGATAAAACACCATGAGAAATAAAAGAAAAGAAAAAAGTTTTGTTTCACCTTGTAGACCATCATCCAGGAAAGCTAAGGTCAGGGAGAAACACTGGTTACTGGCTTACTGCTCATGGTTTTCTCAGCTTTTCTTACACCGCCCAGAACCGCCTGCCCAGAATTGGCGCTGCACACACGAGCTTGATGCTCTCACATTAATCAACAATCAAGAAATGCCCTACAGATTTGCTACAGTCCAATCCTTCAGAAGCATTTCATTGATTAAGATTCCTTCTTCCTGGGTCGGACTCTGGGAGTCCTGCTGAAGAAAGGGAGATAGTATCGTATGAGCCAGGAGGGTCAAGGTAATGACAGGGAAACCCACAGAGACAGCTGACTTGAGTTCGTGGGGGTTCATGGAGTCTGCATCAACAGTTAGGGAGCCTGCATGGGACCAACCTATGCCCCTCTGCATGTGTGTAATAGTTGTGTAGCTGGGTCTGTTTGTAAGGCTGCTTGCGGTGAGATAAGGACCTGTCCCTGGTACTTAGCTGTCTTTGTGGAACCTATTCCCTATCCTGGATTACTTTGTCCAGCCTTGATGCAGAGGGAAGAGCTCAGTCCTGCCTCAAGTTGATGAGCCATGCTTTGTTCAAGCCCATGGGAGGCCTGCATCTTTCTGAACAGAGGGGCAAGTGGGGAGGGAGATAGATGGGAGGGAGGATGACAGGAGGAGAGGAGGGAGGGGAAACTGTGGTCAGTATGTAAAATAAATGAAAAAAGTTAATAAAATAAACTTAAAAAAGAAAAGAAAAGAAAGAAGGCTTGGGGATGAGTAGAGTAGGCTAAATTTACTTTCAAGTATCTGAATGAATTCACATCCCCACTGGGACCTTGTGTAGAATTTTGCTATGTACATAACTTGATGGAAAAGAGACATGCTGTCTCATGGACAACAAGAGTTTGACTTTGTATCTTATTAAATTATCACTTTTTGCTTCTTTCCATTAGCTTCCTGAAGTGATGACAATGGCTAACTCGTAGATTGCTTCTTAGATGCTGATGGCACTTCTTCCCATGTACATTTCGTGGACTGCTGAATCTTCTTAGGATGCTGGTACTGGCATATGGCCGTACAAGCACACAACAGTGAGCACCACTCACGGATCATGAAGGCAGTGGCACTCTGGAACTGCATCTGCCTCCTTTGACAGCATTCAGTAAAGTTCAGCTCACCGCTCTCCTGCAGGAATTTTCCTGACTTCTGAAAGTCTCAGTAGTTTTTTAATCCACTGAGTTGACAGAAATAGAAAGCTCTCTTGTCAACAATTTTGTATCTGAGATACTTAAAGCCAGCTATTTTATAGAATATGTATAGTTTTAAGTTGTGAGCCATAGTCTCCCAGTGAGGTCTGGGATACCTACTGATAATCAAACATGATAAAATTTCTGTTGGATAAAATAAAAGTGAGAATTATCCGAAAAAAAGAAAGAAAGAAAAGAAAAAGAAAACGATGATTCCTTCTCCCCAGATGACCCTAGCTTCTATCAAGTTGACATAAAAATTAGCCAGCACATATATGTAGGCATTTTTGGTATGTTTTATTTAAATTATATGTATTGTGGGAAGAGGCATATACACATGAGTGCAGAGGCCCACAGAGGCCTGACAGCCAGGTCCCTTAAGACTGGAGCTACAGGAGGCTGTGAGCTGTCTGATGTGGGTGCTGAGAACTGGATTTAAGTCCTCTGCAAGAGCTGTATGCACCGTTAAGCCTGAGTCATCCCTCTAGCCTCTAGAATTTTCTATTTCACATAGAATTGTAAGATGGCAGCCCTGTCACAGTTATTCTTTCAACATTATAGGAGCAAAACTGGTAATTTAAATGACAATCAATTAAACTGTATGTGTCAAGATTACAGCCACAGTTTATTTAAGGTATTGTGACCATTCTAAATATTTGCTAAACTCACTCTAAGTATAATTTTTATCAAACACAAATGTATAACTCCCTTTTAAAATATATTTTGTGCACTATTGAAACATAGTAATTTAAAATAAGAGTTAGCAGTTGGTATTTCTTTCCTTTTAATTCATAAAAATGTTCTATACACACAAGCCTACTCTTTGAAGCAACAGAGTGGAGTGTTGTGGGATTCCTCTCTGTATGCTGTGAATATGTTTTATTACCATTGGCTAATAAAGAAGCTGCTTT
>LOJH01047060.1:0-13287 GCA_001685095.1 Ellobius talpinus
TTGTCATTGTGGAGCTGGTTAATGTCCTCCAGGAACGAGTAGGGGAGCTGATGGGCCAGAATGCCTTTTCTCTTACCCAGAAGTGAAAATGTTGAGCGCTCGGAAATTACAAACCACAGACATAGAAGAGAGGCCTATTCAGTGTCTCATACAACACTTAAGACTTTTTATGAGCGTTTGGTGGGAAAGGCTGCAGGATCCTTTATTCAGACAAAAGCCCCTAAATGAATTTTTTGAACCCTTAAAAAAAATCTTTAAAGAAGAACTAACAATTGGCAGCAATTTGGCTTTTATTATTCTTTATTAAACTAATCATAACCATGCTGGTGCTATGGCTCGGTTGGTGAAGGCCCTTGCCACCAAGCCTGACAGCCTGAATTTGATCCCAGGGAAGGGAGGACCTCTGTGTTTGTCGCCTGACCTCCGCATGTGCCTCCTTCTCACACAGACAAGTAAACGTAATCAGATATAATCATAAATGATTTCCCTACCTTTTTTAACACCAATTAAATACACCAATAAAATAGTGGAGTTTGGTTAAATAAAATAAAGAAAGAAAGAAAAAACGTCTCTCACTGTGGCATCTATCCTTATTTTGACTACATGAGGTTAAGTGCTGGGGACCATCAAGAGGGAATATGTGGGCATACCCCTCCTTGCTCTTAACAATGATGAACTACTTCCAGACTGAAGAGCCATTTCCAGACACATATTTATAAATAAATATAATGTGGCATCAGGAGAAATCATGGCCTGAAGCTTCTCACCTACGATCTCTAAGCACGCTGACTACAGCAATGCTGTGGGCCTTATTTCCCAGCATCCTCCTCTCTACTGCGTTAGAAAGCAAAGAACTCATTGGCAAATCAAGTGAGTAGAAACGGGTAAAGAAAAAGTAGGCAATTGTCTCAGGTTATTTTAGTTTTCAGTTTTGTGACTTATTGCCCCTTCAAACATCTTGATTCTCTACCAAATAAGTACTGCTATCTTCTTTCTGTTTGCTGGTGAGACCCACAAAGAAATAGCAGAAAATTCAATTTAAGAGGTTGAAGAGACCTTAGACGCCTGTAGTACACAATGGAACTTTGAAAATGAAGGGACCATGTATCACAGTAAAGATACTTTCCTAAAGGTAACTCATTAACAATTCAAACAAACTAAGCACCCAGGACACAGGCCTCAAAAACAGCACCTCTTCTTCCAGACTGAGAACTGTAAAACTAAAGTCCAAATGAATGTTACAGAACTTGTTCTCTAAGATTCCAAAGTTTCCAGTTGATTCTACAATGACAATAGCAGTTAATAATTTTGGAGTTTCAGGACATGGTAGCCCATGCCTTTAATCCTAATCCTTGAGAGACAGAGGCAGACTGATCCCTGTGAGTTCAAGACCAGCCTGGTCTATATAGTTGAGTTCCAGGCCACCCAGACTGCAAAGTGAAACCCTGATTAAAAAAAAAAAAAGAACAGGAAAATAATAAATACTAATTCTGGAGTCACACAAGTCAATGCTTTTTCCCATTTCTCCTGACACCTCACCGGCTTTTTTTTCTCTAAGCATACAAATCTCATGCATACGAAACAAAGTAGCCTATAAGTAACATTTTCTTAATAATCTCCATATTTCCTTTGACTTATCAGAGGGAGAAATTTGAAAGGACACATGAAGAAATGAATGAGTGCAGACACAAGAACTTGAGCTGTAGCTTAGTATCAGAGCACACACCTGGAGTCAACCTTCAGCACAAAGGAAGACTGACAGACGGATAGACCTTGCCTAGGAAACACGGAACATACAAACTCCAGAGCCCTTAACTCTCTGCATTCTGTCCAGGAAATTCACCCTGACTATTTGATCCATGGTCTTGTCCTTCAAACACTGGGACTACCAACCATACCTCAAACTGGTCCTCTCCCTCCCTGTCACGAGCACATAGACCACCTGCTCGGCAGGCACCCCTTTGGATTCCTTGTACTCCAAACAAACAGTTAGCTGCTGATTTTGTCATTTTTATACCAGCTGTGTATTTTCCAGACAGAAAGCAAGACTTTTAATTCTCATCTTTTCCCTGTAGGCAGTCAAATGGAGTTGTAGGATATGGCATAAGAAAGTGTAGTGTGGCTGAACAGATGTGTGATAATAAATGATGATTTAAGTAATGCTGTGCCCCATTTGTTTCCCAAAGCATGAAGATCGCTTGGGATTGCATCAAAACTTACTAGGAGGGTTTCTTCAAGTGGTATTGGATTGCATGCTTTCCTCTTGGCAGTCAACACCACACAGGTTGAGCAAATTGGCTCCCGGCACTACTTACTCTTGGGAGTTCATCAAAGAGGCCGCCGTGAAGTTTCTAGCCTAGCTTGTGGCGAGCTTGAAGCTCATCTGCCATTGATCACCAGCAACATCCTCTATCTACCCCACTCAAGGCAGCTTCTCTTGGCTTGCTTACATTTCCTGATTTACAAAAGTTGAAGAGCATAAAACATATTAACTTGTAATACCCATGCATTTGTTAACAATTCCGAAGGACATACTGGATAGGAGAACTAAGTTCTAGTGTTCTATTGCACAACTATAGAGGGACTATAGATAGAATAACTTACATATTCCAAAATCTAGCAAAAGGGGTTTTAATACATTCACCATAATGAAATGATAAATGTTTAAGAAGATGGAAAATCTTATATTAATTAGACATTGCACAATTACATATTATATATCATACCTATAAATACACATATATAATTTTATATATATATGTCAACTTAAATGCTTTAAATATACTAATAAAATCATGATGCTATAGTATTAAAAAGTTTTCTGTTGCACAGGATGTAAGAACTGCTTGATTTTTATATGATCTTTTCATTTTCTTCAATTTCTTGAAGGCAACCACTGTTTTATTACAAATTCACTAAAGATTCAAATATTCTTAAAACACTCGCATTTTCAGCTTTAATAGTAAGGGGAAAACTTAAGCCATTTAAGTCTCCTATAATTTACTACCTTTGTCAGATTGCATTTTTAGACATATTTTAGGAATTTCACTCTTAAAAATGATCGATAGTATTTCACCATAAAGCCACACTTCCTAATTTGAAGATGGATTGTCTTCCTCAAAGTTCAGAGAAATTATCTCCTTATGAGTATTTAGTGATTGTCTGCTGTTTCATTCATTAAAAACTACAAATATCTCATCTATTAACGAGAGAAGTACCGCTAAAATCCCTTTGTAAATTTTCTGAATGTACTTTCTTGTGATTCCTTTTGTTCTTAGCCTTTTTATATTTGGAATATTTTTAACTTTGTGACCTAACCATTTTTAAGTCAAATGTTGACTAAAATAGCATTATGCAATTATTTGTGAGAGTAAAATACTTTTATTTTATATTAGTTCCTGGAAAGTGAGTAAAGTTCTCATTGATCCCTCCTCACCCAAGAATCACACTGTTCAAGACTTTTACAAATATATCCTGTGTATAAACATAACTCAGATGATATGAGTGGGAGAGGATATAAAGGCGCATGCTCAATCAATATATTGAAGCCCTGGAAGTTTTACACACTATTGTTCACTTTAGGGAGACCCAGAAGAAAATCCATATCTATTGTACAAGGAAATAGACAAAAAGCGGAAGCTTTAGTCATTCAGCATCAATTAAAGAATAATGGGAAAAAAAACTTTTACGTAAGTGAAAAAAAAAAACCATCTTCTGGGAATCCTTGGGTTCACTGTAATGGACAGCAGCAAGCTATAGACCAACCTCTAGAGGTTCTGCCCAAAGATTATTTCTTGAAAGTGTACTCTGGTTTTTATCTAGTGTCCAACCATAATCATCCATTCATTCATTCATTCAATCAATGACCAATGACTATTTTTAACTTCTGCTATATGCCAAGAATGGTTAATAAGAAATAGAAATACAGAAACCAACAGCCTGGGCAAATCAGAAAGAGTCAAGTATGCACATTGGTTAAAGTTGATCTGGAATTACCACACGGAACAGGCTAACATGGAAAAGTGACTGTGTTCATCTCTGCCTATAGTCTTTGGTAAAGTGAGATGATGCATGCAAGACTCTAGCTTAATCTGGAGTCCTTGTCATATAATCATCTTATACCAAGCTTCCTCACTTTCAAGAATAAAACTGTCTTGAACTAAAGACAGACCCCATATGAACACCTCCAATCAAAGCCTACCTAGGGCAGCAGCCAATGTGGTAGACTCTTGAAAGTTATACTTTTTAAATCTTCTGTATGTATGATGGATATATATGTTTATTCGTGTTTGTTTGTGTGATTACTAGCATGTGTGTGACGAAGTGTGCATGTGATACTCACAGGACAACCTTGGGATTTGGTCCTTGCCTTGCATCTGATGCATACCCTAGGATCACTGGCCTGAACACCTCCGGGAACTTTCCTGTCTCCATTCTCCATAGGCGGTCCACAGAAGTACTGCAAGTACAGGCATGTTCACTCCCCATGTCTGTGGCTTTTCTGTAGGTTCTGGAGATTCAAATTCAAGTCCTTTATCCTTTGAACCACCTCCTCAGGTCCCCATTGAAAGATATCTTTGGATTTTTTGATTGTTTGCTTATTTGTTTGTTTTGGGTTTTTTTTTTTTGAGGCAGGGTTTGTCTGTGTAGCCTTGGCTGACCTGAACATTGCCCTGTAGACAAGGCTGTCCTGGAACTCAGAAATCCGCCTGCCTCTGCCTCCTGAGTGCTGGGATTAAAAGTGTGTGCCACCTGGCCTTTTTTTAAAATTTTATGTTCTAACTGCAGTTTCCTCTCCTTTCTCTTCCCCCATGCTTCTATACTCCCCCCAATCCACTTCTCCTTGGTTTCTGTTCAGTAAAGTACAGGTCTCCCATGGATATCAACAAAACAGGGTATATCAAGTTGCAGTAAGATTAGACATCTCTTCTTGTGTTAAGGGTGGACAAGGTAACCCAGTACAAACAATAGAATCCCAAAAGCCAACAAGAGCATTAGAGACAGCCCCTGCTTCCGCTGTTAGGAATCCCACTAGAAGACCAAGCTACACACTGTCCTTAATATGCAGAGGGTCTAGGTCAGTCCCATGTAGACTCCCTGGTTGTCAATTCAGACTCTATGAGCTCTTATGAGCCCAGGTTAGTTGATTCTTTCAGTTTTCTTGTGATGTCCTTGACCCCTCTGGTTCCTACAATCCTTCCTCCCTCTCTTTAGCAGGATTTCCCAAGTTCAGTCCCAATGTTTGGCTAGGAGTCTCTGTCTCGGTTTCCACCAGTTGCTGGATAAAGCCTCTCTGATGACAACTGGACTAGGTACCAATCTATAAGAATAGCAGAATATCATTAAGCATCATTATATCGCCTTTTCCTCTCTAGCTGTATTTGGTTCTATCCTGGGTCTCTGGGTCATTCAGCCTGTGGGTACTGATGCTGTAGGAAGTGTCAGGGTTACTCTTCTGGCATGGGTCTTAGGCTAGACCAGCCATTGGGTGGCCACTCCCTCACTCTCTGGGCCACCCTTACCCCAACACATCCCATAGGTAGGACAGACTGCAGATCTAAGGTTATGTGGCTGGGTTGGTGTCCCAATCCTTACACTTGAAGTGTTGCCTGGTCACCAGAGATGGCCAGTTCAGGTCACATATCTACTATTGCTAAGAGTCTTATTTGGTGTCATCCTTGTAGATCCCTGGGATTTTTCCTTCTACCAGGTTTCTACCTGACCCCGAAATGCTCCCTCTTTCCAGTCATCTCTTTCAAGACTCTCCACCTCCATGCCCCCTACCTGATCACTCATGATATCTTAAGGTGAGAAAAATATATTTGTTCTCTGGCGAGTCTCACTGGTGATGCCCTGTACCACTGACAGCACTTCCTGCCCTTTTCTCTGGATCACCTCATCCTAAAGAACCTGGAGAAATCTAGAGGTGACACATTTCTTTAGGCAGAGGCCCTGGCTTGGTAGGTGAAGTGCCTCTCTGACTGGGTGATGTACCAGGGTGCTTGTATCTAAAAAATGCAAAAGAACTTTTGAATGTGAAAGACGACAAGGACTTTTAATAGATTATCCTTCCAAACCTAGCAGTTTTTAAACAAATGTTTATTTACTCACCATGAGAGGATAAATGACAATAAAGGCACATGACACCAGTCACTGTCAGGAAGCAACTTGAGACTTTCTCCCAAGATGTTGCAGAGACTGGAAAGCAGTACACACATTTAAAATTATACACAACTTAATTTCCAGTGCTGGGCCTTATAAATATTTCTATATGATAATGTTTTCACTTATAGCTCCTATACTCTAAAATCGGAACAAATTTTTAATTTTTTTTTAAAATCAGAACTCTAAATCTTTAAACATTTTTTTAATGAAGAAGAAACATAAATGGAAAAGTGCATTCAGGATCAGGGTCACATGCTGTCGTGTTAGTGTCTATCAGACATTTCAGGGTCATATGTTGTCTGTCATGTGAATGTCTCTTAGACATTGCATGTGAAGCCATGTGCTTACTGTATGAACTCCTCCAGCAGTTCAACAGCAGAAGAAACCTTTCACAGCTAAGAAACCTTCCCCAAGGTCACATGACCAGCAAGAAATGGGTCAAGAATTAGAGCACAAGGCCACTTGATTCTGAAAGTTATTCTTTTTCTCCTCCCAAACTACAACTAGCGTGAACTAAGATATTCTGCTCTTTGGGTTCCGTCCTAGCCCTGTTGAGAACTCTGTGACCTTTGAACTATCCACTTAATGGCTTTGGTCTTCCGTTTCCTCTTCTAAGAGGAGTAACCTGGCTGCCTACCAACTAGCAGTACAGACAGCATGAATTCCCCATGGAAAAGTGTCCTGGACCATGTTCCTACCCAGTGAGTGCCACAGAAGGGGTGCTTGCTAGTATCTTCATCATCTTCCACACCACCACCACTACACTGTGAGGGCCTCCAGGGGAACCCTCTCCACTCTTTATTTCTCTCTCTCTGGCCACCATCCCACACCACACATCCCTCTTCAAAGGTGCATTTCCTGAGGGAGATGTCTCTACTCATGATCTCCGTATTCCAACCTCACTCTCATTATTCTAGCCGTTCAGCTATGGGTCCCTTGGCCTTTAGACACTTTAGACACTCTTCCTGTTCATCCCTCTGTGGCAGAGACTACTGCAGTCAGCGAAATCCATCTGCTTGGCTGGGGGTACAGATCAGTGTCCGCCAGAGAGTTTGTTTAAATGCTTCCTTCTCACAGCTCCCGTGACATCAGACCCTTCTGGATCTTCCTGCCTCTTTGTCAGTCCTCTCCCAGTGTTCTTTGCTGCTGTCAGATCCTATACTTCTGGGATCTGTAGGCATTTTGTTTAAAATGCTATATCAGAAATATCTTAGACTTTGTGGAAAAATACAATATTAGGGGTTCTTCTTTCTTTTCTTTTTGTTAATGGTATTTTGCCTGAACATATGTTTGTGTGAGAGTATCGGATCTTGGAGTTGCAGACAGTTGTTAGCTGCCATGTGGATGCTGGGAACTGAACTCAGGACCTCTGGAAGAGCAGTCAATGCCCTTAACCCCTGCACCATCTCTCCAGTCCAAATAATTTTTTTTCTTTTGGTTTTTCAAGACAGGGTTTCTTCGTAGCTTTGGAGCCTGTCCTGGCAATCACTCTGTAGACCAGGCTGGCCTTGAACTCACAGAGATATGCTGTATCTTTCTTTATTTTCCTTGCAAGCTTTTAAAATGTAAAGAAAGTCACACAAACACAAGTCCCAGACTGCCTCGCCCAGGGGCTACGGCACATAGACCATATTCAAACAGACCAGGGGTGTAGAGCTCAGCTGTCTTTGCTCTGCTTCTCTTCCTGAAGAATCTGGTCCGATCCCAAGCTTTAAACACACTCACACACTGAGGACTCCCAGACAGATCTGGCCGGAACAGACCACACTTTCCCTTGTGAAATAGAATTATACATACAGCTGTGTATTTAACGGTGCCCTGGATACTTGCTAGGGCTCTCAAATACCAAACATCCAAAAGATTACTTTCTGTCTGCTCCTTCAAGTACATTTCTAGGTTGCTAAAAGACTCCACCATCCCCAATTCCAAAGTCTACCCTTAAATCCTCCTTTCCTCATCTTTTGCAAACCCAAGCCATCTACTTTCAATATGTATCTGGACTACATACCTCCGATCCAACCTCTTGACCTTCACCCTAACCTGTGCCCTCACATCTGTCATCTGAATGCTTGCCATTGCCTCCTACGGGGACCCCTAACTTCCACTTTCACCTCCCCATAGAAAACAAAGGCAAATGGATTCATACAATGTTGACTTAGCAATATCACACTAACTTCATCAGTAGTGCAAGAGAGATTGGGAAAGCACACCCTACTTGGAAACTCACTTGCTGGAGCATCACAAAATCTGAGCTCCAGAAGTTCGTTCTGAGCCCCGGAAAAATTGAGGAGACCTTGAGAAGCACCCTGATGAGAACAAAGCTCAGAATGCTACCACAGAGATGGCAGTGCAGTGGTTACATTGCCCTGAAGGGACACCATTGCAGGACATTTAACCCACTGTCTTCTGCTTCCAGGCATGAGAGTGGAGATCTCGGATATGAAATGGAGTGACTTCTGCCAAATACGAGAAGGATTTATGAACTATCAAGGTTCCTTGGAGTTGTACTCATGGATGCTATTTTAGAGCTGTATAGTTTACTGGCTAGAGATGCTTAGCTAAGGTGCCCAGAGGCAGCGCTTTTCTGACCTCCAGATTCTAGTCTATGATAGCCTTTTTCTCTTCTGAGTTATCCCCCACTGTGTTGTCAACATTCAGATTTCATTTCTACTGGATGCAAAGGACCAAGTTATCTTAAAGTATTACCCCCTTTCGTTTTTCCTTTTGGAGACAGGATCCCTCTAATGTAGTCCTGGCTATGCTAGAACTTGCTATGTAGACCAGGCTGACCTCAAATTCACCAAGATCTGCCTGCCTCTGCCTCTCGAGTGCTGGGATTAAAGGTGTGGACCACCATTCTCAGCTAAAGTATCACTTCTTTTGTTTTTGTTTGCTTTGTTTTGTTTTTCCAGACAGGGTTTCTCTGTGTAGCTTTGGAGCCTGTCCTGGAACTCGCTCTGCCTCCCGAGTACTGGGATTAAAGGCATGAGCCACCAGCGACTGGCAGTATCACTCTTAAACATATTCAATTTTGAATTTGTGCCAAATGAATGAAAGATCAATGCCTGGATTTCAGAAATCAGGCAAGCAGTTGTGGGAATGCTTCAGTGTAACTTTGAACTTTTCTATGTCTTTTTATAAAGTGTTCTGTGCAAATTGGTACAGGAGACAAAACAGGAAGGTTACAGGCAATTAGTTTTCCTGATCTAGTAAACTCGGCTTGTAAACACTGGCATAAAGCAATATTTACCAAACAAACCATGTGCCAAGACTTGTGCCAAGTGATAGGAAAAATAATTAGAGATCAGAGACCCCCGTGTGTAACCTTGGGTTCAATCATGAGGGGAAAAAATGGTAACATGCCTGGCCTGTTTCCCAAAAGCAAACAACCGAGCCAGGGGGAAAAGGCATGCGTTTTAAATAGCTCGGATCTGAGTCAGTGTTTGGAGAGCACGTGAAGGGAGTGAAGCTTCAGAACTCGAAAAAAGGAGACAGGGTCCCCCCGGAGATGTTCTAATTCATCTAAAACTCTGCTAAGTGTGGAATTATGTGCACAGGCAAACACCACAAGTGTTCAAAGAGCCACAGTATAGTAGAATACACAGGCAGTGGGAGTGGAAACAGCACCATGTTTTCCCAGATGCTCCAGAAGTAACTCCCTAGCCGTGCAGAGACGGGGAGCCTCTGTAGTCTTCAGGTGTCTGTGAGTCAGAGGAGGGTGGCGTAGTGTCTGACAGAACATTCTACTTAATACATGCCTCCTCATTGTAGCCCCTATTTTTGAGTGTTGTTCAAATGATTAATATTCAGATAACTTTTTCTCATTCTTCTGGGTGTTTAATGACTTCAGGAAATTATAAAAATTGATTTAAAATCTTGATTCCCGACTTTAGAGCAAGCTAGAAAATACACAAAAAGCTAGTCTGCCTGTCACTACATACACTCTACAGAAGGCTGCATATGGCCTAGGGAGGGAGAGACGGAAACATCAGCTCTAGAGAATGAAGAGTCCATAAAAGCATGACTTGACCAAGCCATGGTGGCAGCCTCTTCCCAGAATTCAGGGCAAAATCAAATGTATTCTTCTTTTTACTTTGGTGTGTGTGTGTGTGTGTGTGTGTGAGAGAGAGAGAGAGAGAGAGAGAGATCTCCCTAGGAATAATTTAAGGCAACACATGCAAAGCACTGGAAATCTAAAGGAAAGCAATGTACGAACTGAATCTTTAAGGTCTATAATCTACCAAAGACCCATATAGGGTTAAAATGTATTATGCCAAGGGTTACAATCTCAACAAAAACACAATACTCTGGTAGCAAAATAGAGACTGCTGATGAGAGAGACAAAGGGGGCCACACAGAAAGCTCGAATTTTGAGAGGTACAACCGCACCAAAAGAAGATGTTGGAGCCCAGCATCCCTTCCAAGTAGCTCACGTGCAGAGGATACAAGGCGGAGAGGACAGGAAGGACACCGTGTAGGACAGCCCTGTTTCGGACTGCTGGATGTCGTTGCTGCTTTCTGTTCTACTTCAGCAGTATTCTGAAGCAACTTTCAAAGGACGCATAGCGGTCCAGAATTTGTGTTGCGACATCTTTGTTTCGCTTTTTGAGAACTCTTGGTGCACTTAGGCAACCATATCCCGCATGCGCAGAACTGGCACCCAATCCGAAATGCACGGTTTACCAACTGTAAAGAAAGCGGAACTAACTTCGCTTGGCAAAAGAACACAAGATGGCTAACATCTACACTCATTCCCACGAATTGCCGAGAACACTTAAATTGACCTCATAGGGGGCCGTTAAAGAGCGTTTCCATCCAGCTTGCCTCCCAGTCAATACCTCAGGAATACGAGGGCTGTTCCCCTGAGTTACAAAGTAACCCCTCAGTGAGACTAATTAGATTTTTTTTCCTAAAAAACCCCACACAGGTTATTGATTTGAGAATTGAAAATAGTATTGATGTACAGTAGTTAGTCATACTTGAATAAGAATTAATTACAGAATTTTAACTAGGAAAAAATAGGATGTATCTACAAGAATTTTAATATAAAGAGATTTATATGAGGTAAAACCTCTTAAAAATCCAAAGCTTCCAAAATCAAACATTATTGGGATAATTTTGTAAAATGCCTTAAAATTTAGATTGAATGCATTAGTAGGTTGAAATATTGGTTTTTGTTCCTGAAACTAAAGGCTACAATATTCTCCAGGTGACACTTATTCCTTTGAAGGTTTATAATTATAATCTCTCCTTGTATTAGAACTGAGTCTACATGTATCCCACCAATATTCATTCGTTCAACAAACATTTATGGAAACACCACTGGTGTGCGTGCCCCTGTACAAAGACACTTCTCAGTAAAAACGCGGCCATGAATTGAGAACACCTACAACCCTGGCATGGGACGGGCACTTCGCTCTTTGAACGATGCCGAGAATGGAGAAGACACAGAGCACTGGCATGGGATGAATACCAGTCTTTCAACGCTGCCGAGAATGGAGAACACAGAGAACCCTGGCACGGGACGGGCACTTTGCTCTTTCAACACTGCCGTAAATTGAGACTGCACAGAACCCTGGCATGGGACGGGCACTTCGCTCTTTCAACACTGCCGTGAATGGAGAATGCACGGAACCCTGGCACAGGACGGGCACTTCACTCTCGTACCCGACTTTGTTTCGATGTCATCCTCTTAGAAGCAAAGTGTTGACGCCATCTCTATTTTTCAAATGAGCAGTGAAAGGATCCAGTGATCTGAGCAAGAACTCCCAGCTAACGCAGACGGCTCAGAAACAGTTCTACTTGTCTTCCTCCCTTTCTTCCCGATTCCTCAAAAAGTAAAGACACTCAGATTCAGTGCTCAGCCGTGTGTCCTTTCCTCTCTCACAAATCTTGTCTGCTCTCTCTGATCATCAGGACTGAACCAAACACAAGAGAAAAGCGCTGTTGGACCATTTACCTATAAGTTGTAACAGCAAAAAATATTCTCTAGCCTGAAATATGGTTTTAGGTCTATTTCCTAGTTAGGAAGACTGATAACCCTCCAAGCTGACATAGTTGTCTTGAAGGCATCTCAAGCTTCGGGTAACTTCTGTCTAAATCTGTGGTCATCACCCTTTCTTCCTCTAAGGAATAGCACTTTCCTCTACTTAATCTAAAATACCTGAATCCTGGGACTTATTCTGGATTCCTTTACTTCCCTCATTGTTTGTATCTTGTTCACTAGCAAGCCATGTGAACTACAGGACCAGAATGCTTCTCAAATCTATCTGCTCTCATCTAGTTCAGTTCCTGGGTCCAAACTAGTACTGTATTTGTAATGTTACTTTCTAGTTTTTCCCCCAACCTCTTTAATTCAAGACTGTAAGGGAGACTTCTTAGGGACTGAAAAGAAAGATGGTAGCCGCTACAACCAGTTGAGAGAGTCCAGGAAAGCAACATGAAGGATATTTAAATAATAGGTAAGTGTCATAGCTTCTGCTTCAACTGGGCACAACCCAGAGTCACCTTGAAGAGGGTACCTCAGTTGAGAAACTACCTAGATCAGATTGGCTTCCAGGCGTATCTGTGAGGTGCTTTCTTAATTCCTAGTTAATTTGGAGACCCAGTCCACTGTGAGCAGTGGCATCCCCAGGCAGGTAGGACTGAGCTATATAAGAAGCTGAACAAGTCAGTAAGCAACACTCCTCCATGGTCTCGTCTTCACTTCCTGCATCTGATGTCCTGCCTTGATGTCCCGCCTTGATGTCCCTTGGGAAGAAACTGTTACTTGGCCATGTACGAGAATACAAATTCTTTCCTCCACAAGTTATTTTGGTCATAATGTTTATCACAGACACAGAAAAGAAACTAACCAAACAAGATGATACCTAACGATGACAACTAAGAAAAATTTATGTTAAGAAAAGGCAATATATTTTCAGAGAAGACCAAAAGGAAAAAAAAAAACAGAATGAAACAGGAACTGCTGAGGTCTGAAGTGTTTCCCTTCCTGGTGTAAAGAGCTTAACTTGTATAATTAACTGTTATTAAAAACAATTTAAGATTTGTATGGTGGTGGTGCATGTGTTTAATCCCAGCACTTGGGAGACAGAGGCAGGTGGATCTCTGTGAGTTTGAGGC
>LOJH01047061.1:0-10843 GCA_001685095.1 Ellobius talpinus
CTGTCCATCCTTCCTTCTTTCCCTTCCTTCCTACCTTCCTTCCGTCCGTCCGTCCTTCCTTCCTTCTGTCCATCCTTCCTTCTTTCCTTTTCTTCCTACCTTCCTTCATTCCTTCCTTTCATCCGTCCTTCCTTCCTTCCTTCTCATCTTTTTTTTGAGACAGGGTCTTGCTAATGTAGACCAGGCTAGCCTCGACTCATAGAGATCTGCCTATCTCTTCCTCCAGGCCACTGTGATTAATGGCATGCTCCACCAGACCCAGCCTCAACTAACTTTCTTATACAGTCCAAGCTCACCTGCCTAGGCATGGCACCATGTACGGTGAGTTAGGCCCTCTTACATCAATTAGCAGTCAAGATAATGTCCCATAGATCAGGCCAATCTGATCAAGGGGTTCTTCAACTGAGTTTTCTTTTTCTTGGGTAATTCTAGGTTGTCAAGTAAATGAAAAAACTAACCAGGACCACCTCCATAACTGCCCTTGCTTCACACCAGCCGGGGGCTAAGTGGGCAGCCTCCTCAGACACTCCTGCATTTGCCTGCATTTGAGGGTCCTCCAGACCTCCTGGCTTGACAGCTCACTTCCCTTAGCTCTAAGAAACAGCCCAGCATTTGACAGCACAGGTCTTCATCCACTCACCCTCCAGAAGTCTTGCTAGCCTTCAAGATTTGTCAGTAATAATAAGCTGCTGTCACCATTAGGGCAGGCTCAGTGCTCAGCCCCCTCGGGTAAAACACCCAGGATAGAGGTGTATGGGGCCATCACACCACTGGCGGCAGAACTCTCCTTCCCCCGCACCTACTCTGTGGAGTCCTAACCACCTGCTCGCCCCTCCACTTCCCCGATTCCAGAAGCTGCTCCTCTACTTTCTGTCTTCATGAGCATGGCACCTCAAGATCCACCTAAGTGGGTCATGGGGTTCATGTCTTCAGTGTTTAGGCCCGGTGTCCCCAAGTGTAACTGTGCTGTTGCATGTGATGGAATGACCTTTCTCATGCAGCACCCCGATCTGGGCACTTGAATCTCTTGCTGCTGCCATCTGTCAATACCATCTGAAGCATAATGTCCAAGACCTAGGACATGATCCTGTCCCTTGTGTTGCAGGCAATGGTGTGGTCATCCACTTGCCGGGCTTGTTTGAAGAGGCAGAGAAGAATGAGAAGAAGGGTAGGTCATCTCCCCACCCACAGGCCCAGCTCACTGCATGCTAACTGTGCAGAGTGGAGAGTAGAGTCCTCACTCAAGGGCAGCAGCTGGGCAACCCACAATCTCCAAAACTGCTGTAGGCCACTGTCTTGGCATCTCCAGCCCCCTGGAGTTTCAAGGCTCTGGCCATCCAGGAAGGAGGCTGATACAGGGGGTGCTCTAGCATAGCTGTGGTGTCTTGTGGGTTTGGAGTTCAGAAGCCTCAGTAAGGAACAGGTGCCAGGTGGTGGCTGCTGTACAATGCATGTGGTCCTTTGGAACCTGGCCACACTGAAGCCAACAGTACTTGGGAGGATGGCCCTTGTCACCTAAGATTGCACATACCTGTGATCTCTGCCATGTCCCCACAGGTCTGAAGGACTGGGAGAAGCGGCTCATCATCTCTGACCGGGCCCACCTTGGTAAGGTTCCCATGGAGCTCTGGGGGTGGCCCTTCCTTGCTCCCTCCACCCAGAGCTCAGGAGACCCTGGAGGACCTGCCTGGTCCCATATGCTGCTGAGCTTACTCTTTTTAATGGGCCTCAAGGTAGGAGCTAGGTCAAAGCTAGGGACATACTTGGTTACCTCTTTGTGGAGCCTGGGACTCTGGGATCCCAGTACCTACTCCCAGCCAGGGACCTGCTAACCCCTTCTCCTGATACCGTTCAGAAAATGAGGTCCCTCACACATTGTCCTCTCTCCTCTCCTATCCACATGTTGGCCACTGCAACAGTGTTTGACTTCCACCAGGCGGTGGATGGGCTGCAGGAGGTACAGCGTCAAGCCCAGGAGGGGAAGAAGTAAGTTCCTCACACCACACTCTTCCTTTTCCTGGGGCTTCAGTTTCACAATCTGGGTACAGGTTCTGTGTGACCAAGAGAGGGGGAAATCATCAACCAACTTAGGGTCCCTTGAAAATAAAACCTGAAAGAACAATAGGGTAGTCCAGCCTTGGGTGGGGAGTGTCACACTCTGGCTTGGTTGACTGTCACTGCTGTCTCCTGCCACAGCAACATCACCCTGACCATGTACACCTCTCACAGGAAAACAAAAGAAACACTGAAATTGCCTGACTGTCTCTGCTTGGCAAACAACCACCCCAGCACCCAACTCCGGCTCTTTCATGTAATGTTTGCACTTTCGTCCATTCAGAAATGTTTGTTAGAACTCCAGATATGCCAGGGATGCATGTGGGAAGCAGTTAACAGCCACATACACACTGCACAGGCACATGGAGCTCACATACATGCCAAGGCATATTTGCTTATACAGTTGTGCATATGAGCACTCATGTATTTGCATGTATACATGCATACACATGTGCCTGCACACCTGTATATACACATTCACATTCACACATATACTTGCATAGGTACATTCACACAGCACACTTGCAGTTACATGTACACACTAGCACACATAGACTCTCACATGAACGCACAGAGCAAGACACAGGGGGCAGCAGTATTGGATTGACTGGGGTCACCTGTGCAGACCTTAGGGCTAGGTGTGTAGCTCCAACACTCCAACAGTGTTCTTGCTGCCAAACAAGAGGGCAGCCAGAGCACAAGTGCAAATGCTTAGAGGTCGGAAGAGGGGAGAAGCCTGATAATGGAACCCACCTTCCTGCACCATGATGCTGTGTGCTCGAGCTGTCCAGGTGTCTCTGCAGCAACTGAGCCCCAGACCCCACTACCTCTGCTTAGCAGCCTCCCTCACCTTCTGTCCTTGATTCATGAGGTCCTTGATTCATGAGCCTGAGTCTGCTGGAAGCTGGGGTGGGGTCAGCAGAGCTCCTCAGCAGCACCTACTCATATCTTTCAGCATCGGCACCACCAAGAAGGGGATTGGACCAACTTACTCCTCCAAAGCTGCCCGGACGGGCCTCCGCATCTGTGACCTCCTGTCGGATTTTGACGAGTTTTCTGCCAGGTAGGTCTGCCCCACCCTCCCACAGCTCAGAGGTAAAGGTGGTGGGAGACAATGATGGGAAACAGCGCCCCCGGGTCCAGTGTGGGCCCTCAGAGGGTCACGGTGAGGGTTGCCTGCGCAGATTCAAGAACCTGGCCCACCAGCACCAGTCCATGTTCCCCACCCTGGAAATAGATGTGGAAGGTCAACTCAAGAGGCTCAAGGTAAACTGGTCACCACTGGGCCAGGCATTGGGTATGTGGGGGTGGGGCAGACCCCTCTGTGGCAAGGGACCTACCACCAAGCACACCAGTCCCAGGCAGGCACTACTGCCAGCTGTCAGTTTTGGGGGCTGTGTAGACCCTGCCCCTCTGCAGCCTCATGTGGTCGCATGGTCCATCCTCTCAGGGTTTTGCTGAGCGGATCAGACCCATGGTTCGAGATGGTGTCTACTTCATGTATGAGGCACTCCACGGCCCCCCCAAGAAGATCCTAGTGGAAGGAGCCAACGCAGCCCTCCTTGACATTGATTTCGGTGAGTCCTCCTCCAGGCAGTTCCATCCTGAGGGGCTCTCACGTGGCCTTCTGTATCTATCTGGGACTATGAAAACTCATGGAACAGTTGAGTGAAACAGGTCACCTTCCAAGGCCACAGTGCTGCCCATACCCACCACTATCAGCCCATTTCCTGCTCGCCCAACTTCAGCCGGATAAAGGGAGCACCAAAGCCTGAACTAAGGCGAGGCTGAGAGGCCAGAAATAGGACAAAGAAAGCTTTGCAAGGCCGGGTACCTCATGTCCCCAGCCCCGTATCATACAAGTCTACTGCCCTCATTGTTGGGGAGGCCAGTCCACCTCAGTACAGGCTCCTATGTGAGCCACACAGCATCCTATGTAGGCCATTGTCCCAGGTAGGACCTCAGCTGATGGCTCTAGTAATTCCCACAGAGGGATTCCAACTGCCCTTTGCTGATAAGGTCCCTTGGGCCCTGGGATCTACAAAGGGTGATTGGTAGTCACTGACTATTCTGTCCTGCAGGGACCTACCCCTTTGTGACTTCTTCCAACTGCACAGTGGGCGGTGTGTGCACAGGCCTGGGCATCCCACCTCAGAACATAGGTGATGTCTATGGTGTAGTAAAGGCCTACACCACCCGTGTGGGCATTGGGGCCTTCCCCACGGAACAGATCAACGTGAGTTCCAGCACAGGGGTTGGGTGGAATATTTGGGGTTGCACGGTGGGCAGGTGGAACTGCAGGCATGCTGAGGGGACCCTGCAGAAAAATTCTCCATGTCCTACTGGGGTCTTTTTACAGCACAGGCTCAGAGGTGAGAGTGTTAGGGGCTTTGAAGGACAGCCTGTTTCTGTACCACCAGCAACACAGTTCACAGTGTGTGTGTGTGTGTGTGTGTGTGTGTGTGTGTGTCTGAGTGTCTGAAACTCCCCTGTTCCACCAAGGCCCACAGACAAGTAGGAATTCTTCAGCAGTAACTTGAAGTTGAGGCTGAATGCATTGCCCTCTCCTCAGCTCTCTAGCCTTGGAGCATTTCTGAAAGCTGTTGAGGCCTCAGAATCTTCCAGGCCTTCCTTCCCTGACACCTGATTTGGATGGGTCACAGCTCTTGTCCCGGGAAAGAGCCTAAGTTGGTGCTATTTTCAGGGTGGGAATAAATCCTGCCCCCCACCCCAAGTTGCAGGACAAGGCCCACCCTCACTTACCCACATGTAAACAAGAGGAAAGAAGGTGAGCTGCCTGAGCCCCAACAAACAGGCTGGACATCTGGGGTGCTCTGGAAAAAGTGCTGCCTTCTTAGGGTAATGCTGGGGAGCAGAGCCCCGTGTGTGTGCCTCATCTTGACAGAGATGGAGAAGAGAGGAAGCCAGGAGCATAGGAGACAGTGGGACCCACCACACCTGTCCTGGCCAGTGCCCAACACGGCTGGCACAAACAGTCCTTTATTCTCACATAGGAAATTGGAGATCTGCTACAGAACCGTGGCCATGAGTGGGGGGTGACCACAGGCAGGAAGAGACGCTGCGGCTGGCTGGACCTGATGATCCTAAGATATGCTCACATGGTTAATGGCTTCACTGCGTAAGCAGCCCTTCTGTACACTAGCACCAAGGTGTCATCAAAGCTATATCACATAGGAGTCTTCTCTGATCCCGATGCCCACAGGGCAAGTGAAACTCATCTCAGGGGTTGGGGCCCCAACATGTGTATGGAGTCTTTCCATCCCACCAAGCCCCACCCCCAAGCAAGGCCAGCACCAAGGAGTGACAAGGAGGACATAAGTGTGAAGCAAACCCAGCACAGGGACGCTCTTCCATCCTGACCAATCCAAAATCACTGCAGTGGCCGTCTGAGAGTTAGTGTGAGCTGGCTGGGTGTGCAGAACGGTGTGGGGCCAAGTACAAGGTGAGGATGATCCGGAGCTGAGCTACCAGGGCCTGAGCAGAGCAGGCTTAAAAGTAGGGCGTGTTTGGGAGGATGTGGGGGTGATGACCCCTGGCTTTGTCTGCAGAACTTGGGGACATTCTACAAAGTACAGTGGTAGTTTATAGACCAGAAGGACTTGTCATTTCTAGAAGACTTGTCCACAGGAGGAACCCTGAGAAGGATTTGGGAAGAGGCACAAGCCTGGGTTGGGGAAGCAGATAGGCAGGCAGGGTCTGGATGCCTCTGGCAGGGTGGGGAGACAGACCAGCCCTGTAGCTCCCATGTACCTATGGGAGCTGACTTAACACTCCTGAGGATACAGAACCCCAGTGAGAAAGGCTCCCTATGAAGAACCTGAAACCCTCCCCCAGTCAGGAGACACGGGAGGGGGTCAAGGTTGGATAAGGACCTAAAGCAAGGTATCCCTGCAGCAACAGCAGGGGCTTCCCAGGCCCCCCACCTCTGTGAGCCTGCAAGGAAAAGCTTCCAAGGATGTGTTTAATTGGAGTGCTAGAACAGTTTTCTGCAAGAGTGTCAGGGAGCTCATGGTGGACCACAGGGGCCCTCTGCAGGTCTGATTGCTCAGGACCCTCTCCTGGGGACAGGGATTGTAGAATGCTGGCTTTCCTGCTCCTTCTCCAGCTATGAAAGGGGGGCAAGGCTTCTCCACCAGCGTTAGGAAGTGTCTGCTGCTGGCTTCAAGACTCAACCAGAGCCTTCCTGGATGGAAACAGCTGACAGGTAGCTAGAAGTAAACCATGTGGCTGGTGAAGAGGTGTCTGAGGCCTTGTGAAGTAGATGCAAGGTGGCAAGGGTCTGTACCCCACATCCTGCCGAGATGAGATCATCTGTGAAGGCTGTGTGGCAAGGGGGAGAGCAAAAAAGAGGGAAGGAAGGAAACCAGTACAAGGCAGTGCTGAAGGCCAAGGAAGGCCACTGCCATGTTGCACTGGTCACAGCTCTGGAGTGGTGTTCAAGCAGATCCATCCTGGAAAAGTGGAAGGGAAAGTGGGTACCACGCTCATAGCCCTAGGCCCCACATGCCCCAAGCTACGTGGACAACATGGTGGGAGCCCAGGCAGAGGAGGCACCCACTGACAAGAGAGAAAGCTCAGATTTCAGGAATGCTCCAGCTGCGGGAGATGAACAGTGGGTTCGGGACTCAGGCCCAGAGGAGATCTCCCTGTTCTCCAGCCCGTGCAGTGACTGCATTTTGTGAGGAATCACCTAATCTTTACCGTGTTCAGTGCAAACAGCAGGAGAAAAGAGAGGGTGAAAACCAGACAGAAGCAATTACGGTAATGCCAGTTCTCTGTTTTGTCTGTTTCTTATTTTGGATACAGGCTGGCCTTAACCAAGCTGGACATCCTGGATGTCCTGAGCGAGATTAAAGTTGGCATCTCCTACAAGCTCAATGGGAAGAGGATTCCTTATTTCCCTGGTGTGTGAGATGAGCCTGGGTTTTCCCAGCTGTGGGTCCCTTCTTGAGCATTAGAAAAGACATTAGAAAAGACATCCAACTAATTTTTAGGTGGCTAGGGGAGGGGCTTAGACTCTAAGATGAGTCTTCGCTTGCTTCCAAAGATGGGCAGACACCTGGTTTAGTCCCTTAGTTTCTGGGATAGGCCTGGCCCATCTCTGGAAAACCCCAGGCCTTCTGGTGGCTTGGAAGTGTCTTGGGACAGGGCTGAAATGAAAGGCAGTTGAGATCCCGCCCTGCCACTTGCCCTAGCTTCCTGGGGACTCTCACCAGCCACAGGGCAGACTGGAGAGTCAGGAGACAAACCTGCTCTATGGGTGGATTTCTTCTTTTGTGAGTTCCTGCTGCTGGGGCTAGAACTCAGGGCCCACCTATGCTAACAGGTACTTAGGCTCTGTGCCGTGTCCTTGTCCATGGGTGGTATCTAAGGATCTGGTGTGGCTCCTGCACCTATGTCTCCTGTCTTTTGTTAAATACACTTTTGTTAAACACTGTTTTTGGCTTTTAGTTTCTTTTGCATCTGGCCGATATATGCTTGTCAGTCTCAGGTCAGAGGTGCATCTCATCAGCCGAGACTCCCTCCCCTGCAGCATATTATAGGCAAACTGCCTCTTGCTTGTCACCTCTCAATAAACCCACACAGACTCACTCAGTAGTACTCCTTAGCTGGGAGAGCCATGTGCATCCGTGAGGCCCAGTCCTCTGGCCCTACTGACCCCTGACCTTTGAAAGGGTGACCCTTTAAGTTGATAGAGTTCTGCTAGTTGCTCAGGGCTCTGTGGTGATCTGGAATACCCCAGTAAGACACTATCTGGCTCTGAGGCTTGCGAACCCTTCTAGGAGGCTGCCTATCCAGAATATTCCATTAGCAGGAAATGGTACATCCACTATAAGCCATGCTGCCCGGGCACAGAGATGGTGGTGCCATGGAAGAAGAGAGTTATATATTTTTAAGGATACCCTGGCTTCAGGACTCTAGAATCCATTATTATTTCCAGTTGTGCCTTGGAGTCCCTCCATTGACATTCTGCGGACACTGGCAGATCAGTCAGCCAGTGTCTCAGAACTGGTCATGCTTCCTGGATGGAAGGAACACAGCCAATGTTTGAGCCCCACTACAATCCCCTGCTCACTGCCCAATGCTAAAAAGCCAGCAGGGCCCACTTGTCCTCAGCTTCCTGCCTGCCGAGTCTCTAGGTCAGATGACAATCATCCCCAGAAGCCGGACAGTCTGTGGGACCCTTCTGACCCCACTCTCTCCCACTCCCAGCTAACCAGGAGATTCTGCAGAAGGTGGAGGTAGAGTATGAAACACTGCCTGGATGGAAAGCAGACACCACTGGCGCCAGGAAGTGGGACGACCTTCCACCGCAGGCCCAGAGCTATGTGCGGTTCGTGGAGAATCACCTGGGAGTTGCAAGTATGTGCCATAGGTCTGTTCTTTCTACCCCCAGGCCTGAGGCCTTGGATACCCCAAGGGGCTGGTATCCCAACACAAGGCCTAGTAAGAAATAAGACCCCCCCACTCAGGTAGTAATCACATGAACGGAACAGATAGGAAGAGGTGGAGCTGGGAACAGGTGCCATCTCGGGAGGGTCCCTTCCACAGCTCCAGCCAGGTTGGGACCCAGC
This sequence comes from Ellobius talpinus, assembly GCA_001685095.1. NCBI lineage: Eukaryota > Metazoa > Chordata > Mammalia > Rodentia > Cricetidae > Ellobius > Ellobius talpinus. The sequence goes on from LOJH01047061.1 coordinate 8,652, forward strand.
GACCCTGACTAGTGTGTAGTTTAGGGTGCAAAGAAGCAGGCAGGATGTCCCTGTCCTGTGGCTGTGTTTACTCTGTCACCCAGAAAAGACTCAGGGCTGCATCCACAAGACTCAAGTGAAGAGAAGGCTAGGACAGGGTGCTACTTTCTGATGCCTGTGGATGAATGGCCTGGTATAGGGCCCACAATACCATTTAAAATACTCCCCTTCTGGGGCAGGAGAGGCGGCTCAGCAGTTAAGAGTGTCGTTGCTCTTGTGCGAACCAGGGTTTGGTTCTCAGTGTCCACATGGCAGCTTACAGCCATCTGTACCTCCAGTTCCAAGGGATCCCCTGTCTTCTTCTGGCCTCTGTGGGCACCAGGCTTGTACCTAGTATGCATGCATGCAGACAAAATACTTATCATATAATATAAAATTTTAAAAATCTAAAAATTATTTTAAAAATTCTCCATTTGGTGAACCAGCAGCACCTTTGCCAAGGGAATGAAAAACACATGATACAGTGTTAAGGGACATTTTGTAACATGCATGCATGTGTGCAGAGGACAGCCTCAGGAGTCACCTTAGGAACCAGGCATGGTAGCTACCTCTTTCTAAGACAGAAGTTCTCGCTGGTCTAGAGCTCAGGGAGCAGGCTAGACTGGCTGGCCAGTGAGCCCCAAGGCTCTGTCTCCACCTCCCCAGTATTGGGATTAAAATATGCCATCAGGCTAGCATCTTAATTTGGGCTTTTAGGATCAACACAGGTGCTCGTGCTAACAAGGAAGCTCTACCAACAGGGCTGTTTCCCCAAGCCCCGAGAAGCATCTTTTTTCATGGTCTCTCTGTTGTGCTCTTTGTCTCTCTTTCAGTCAAATGGGTCGGCGTTGGGAAGTCCAGAGAGTCCATGATCCAGCTGTTTTAGACGCCAAGGCCACTCTGTACTGCACCGCCATGAGTGAACAGCTGCAGCCAAGATCCTCAGCAGTGCAGTCAACACCTTCAACAAGACAATCTGAAGCCACTTCCCATACTTTTATTTTTCTATATATGTCTTCAGCTTGACCCACTGAGTTCTACGACAATTTTAAGTGTGTGAAAGAAGCACTGTGCACACTTTTTAAAAATCTGCTTTAAAATGAGCCTAAGTGCTCAAAACAGAGGCCTTCAATGACTGATTGTCAATGGCATGTGTTTAGTTGGAGCCATGTCGTAATAAACGTATACCCAGGAGCCACCGGGAAGTTATCACACCTGTCTTGACTTAGTCCTTATTACTCTTAATCACTTAATGGCAACCTTTCCCAGTGACCATGGTCTGTCCGCATGATGCCACTCCCAGAGAGCAAACCCCAAGTCGCTGTATGAGGAGCGCTGCCCACAGCATGGGGTCTGTGAGACCCGAATCAGAAACCAGCAGAGCCAGGATCACACAAAGCACAACTTACTGCGGACTTATAAACACCAAAGCAGGAGGGGCCACTTCCCAGGTTGTGAGGAAAGATGTGCACAAAGCCAGACAAAAGTGGGCCGGGGTTATCTGGAAGGCACCTGCCTTTAAAACACTATTGACAACTGTCAATCAGTAATCTGTGTCTGTGACCTGCACTGCACACTGCGATGGCTTAGTGACACTGTCCTGCAGAGCTTGGGAGAGTGCTAGAGCAATAATGGGTGTTATAACCAAGATGTCATAACAGCTGCACTCCTACAGCCTTGGTGTATGGAGCCACAGTGCTGGGCTTGCTCAGAAAGCAAATGCATCAAGCCCATGAAAGACAGACCTGGTATATTACGTTTTCCAGAACTAACCATCTGAGAACATACAGAGAATATAGAGTCCAGAGCTGCCAGGGATCCAGGAACAACAGTCTTTCCTGCCTCCTGGGACAGAGCAGCCCAGACAGCACCCTGTCATTCTAGCCAGACACCTTCTGTCACTGTCCCTAGGAACTTCTCCAGACTGAAGCAGACAGGTCTTAACTAGCACTGCTTCTGCCTTGTGCTCACTGGGACACCGAGGGGCCTCTTTGAATAATATGCCAGAGTTTGGGGTACATTATTAGACTATCCCAGTCTAGGGACATATCTTATTGTGTTTTCACCTTTATGACAAAATAACTAAGAGAGAGAGAAAGAAAGAGAGACAGAGACAGAGAGAGACACAGAGAGAGACACACAGAGAGAGACACACACACAGAGAGAGACACACA
>LOJH01047062.1:0-13286 GCA_001685095.1 Ellobius talpinus
ACACACACACACACACACACACAGAGAGAGAGAGAGAGAGAGAGAGAGAGCCAGCCCTGTGGATGGTTTTCTGACTGGACTGAAACATTGCATCCCCAGGTCCTGTCTTTTGTTCCGCCTAGTTGAGAAACACATAAACCTTCCTCATTTTGAGGGGAATGAACATTCTGTGACAGATGTGAGGGAAAGCCTGATAGAAAGAAACTTGGATTAGTAGTTAGGCTGCTGGGCTTGTCCCTGATACCCACTTCTAAACAGTCCCAGACCTTGGCGCCCTTTTCTGTAAGTCAAGACCTGAGTCGGCATCAGATCAATTGGGAAAGCCTTTCTGCCATTCATTCTGTCCCAGGTCCGGCTGGTCTTCGTCCTGTAGTTGGCTCTGGGTTGCATTTGCAAGAAATGTCTCCTCTTTGGACCATACTTTCTTCTCTACTTCAAGAAAAGAAGAATGGACTGTTCTGCAGGTTCCTAGGCAACCAGTGGCTCTCTGGAAGCTAGGAGAATCACGATGGAGGCCTAGGGGGACATCCATCCTCCCCTTGCTCTTAAGTCAGAGCATATGGAAAAATAGCTATGTGTTTTCTCCATAAGTTTTCATTGAAGATAGGTTTTATTGCTGCCTTGTCGATCCTTAATGGTTGATGTTTTTGTAAGTATCCACCTGGTCCAACATCATAGATGACTTTCATGTCCTCGTCTAATACAAATATTGACATTAAGCTCCTTGGGAACAGACATGATGACAACTTGTCCTTCTATCCTGTGTTCTTCATAGAGTCCTAGAATATGTTCAATGGATGTAGGACAAACATGTAGTAATAATGATAATTACTAATGAACTTGTACTCCTGGCCAGGCATTTGGTGCCTTAGTGGGCGACCTCAACTAACCCTTAATTAAACTTCCCATGATAAATATAGCATCAGTCCATTTTATAGATGTAAAGACAGAAGGACCTCAACTTGAGGTGAATAGTGGCACCTTGATAGATGTCAGAACCACCCTAATGGCCTCATTTTCATCTGGTGGGACATGCTGTGACTGAGGGCAGGAGATGTGAAAGCTAGAAAGGAAGGAAGGAGCCAGGCAGTGGTAGTGGACACCTTTAATCCCATTACTGGGAAGGCAGAAGCGGGGGCTCTCTTATGAGTTCGAGGATAGCCTGGTCTACATAATGTTTCAGGATAACCAAGGCTACATGAAGAAACCCAAATATGAGTCTGAAGATCCAGCATAGAGAAGGAGAGGGCAGACCCCAGGGTACTTGAGAAAGGCTTTGGTGTGAAGTGGAAAGCCTTTGAGGTTGAGTTTCACAGACAACCATCCTTGTCTGTCAGATTTCCAGAAATGCAGTCTCAGGCCTTGCCCCAGACCTGAATGAGAAGAGCAGAGGTGAGGCCCAGGGGACTGTTTTAATAAGGTCCCAACTCCAAGGGACCTGACGCATGCTACTGTTCCCGAGCCAAGGCTGTGAACACCTGGACTGCCTGATTCTGATGACAGGGAGGCTTCTGGTTTCCTCACTATTGTGAGCTCAGAATCGATCCCAGTATTGAACTCCTTGTGTATGTTAAACACAAGGCAGGGTAAGATGTCTGTGTGCTCAGAGATTCCCAGGACCATTCCCTCTTCCTACCTTTCCTTACTCTATAACCTGGGGCCTGTCACTTAATTCCCATTCTCTGCCTGTGTAATGTGGTTAATGATACCAAGCTCCCATACTGGGACAGCAGACAGATGTGTAATTAGTGGTTGTGATGCATCTGGAGCCTAGAGCACTACATAAAGACTGCAGGGTAATAGCCATTTTATGGCCTTAAATGCTGCCTGTAACCTGACACATTTCGTATTTCTCTCCTGAATGATAAAGTTTAAAGTTAATTTAACAGTTTGATATTTGTACTTATTTTTGATTCATTCTGGAGGTTTTTTTTCTTCTTCTTGTGCCTCCTTTAACTCCTAGAGAGAGTAGGAAGGGGGAGGTTTTAAAAATCAGGGTCTTCGGGGAGAACAGTTTTCGAAAGCGTCACATCATTGTCAGGCTGAGCATCTGCAGAGGTTTGGAACAGCAAAGAGAATGGTGCCCTGTAGGCCTGGAGCCCATTAGGGCCTGTGGTGATGCTGAGGTCTTTGGAATTCCAATGTCCTGTTTGTGACTCGGTTTTGTTTGAGGTTAAATATATATTTATTTTTGAGATGAGGGTTTGCCATGTAGCCCTGGCTAGCCTTGTAATTATCATAGTTTGGGCTGGCCTCAGAGTCATGGCAATCCTCCTGTTTCAGCCTCCTAAAACTATTGAGGTTATAGTTGAGGTTTTGCTTCAAGCTGTGAATCTTGGAAGCAAGTTCATGATGGGTGGCTTTGTTTCTCTATGGCTTTACAGCAGCGACCCTTCCTTTCCTCTTCTGAATTTGACAGTTTGAGCCATGGCCATTCTCCATCCAACTTCAGCAAGCACTTCCTTTTTTAGGCAAGACTCCTTGTTCACGCCCTTGAGATTAGGAGAGCGCATCGTGGTTTTTATTTTTTTCTCAGTATCAAATCTGAATGGCCAGGAAGCACTCAGAGATGCAGCAAGAGCATTTTCTTTGAGAGTATGACCAGGGCTGGATCTCCGTGGTGAATACAAAAAGGGGTTGATAAAGATAAATGTATCCAAGAGACATATACCAGCAGCGTGGTATGAAGGAGAAACTTAAAAGCTAAATAGCCATAGTTTGCATTTTGTATAACATGACTTTAATACTGGAGCATGATTACTGGGCAGGAAAAAACCTCCACCCTTTATCATCATTTCCTGGAATTTCAAATTACACACTATTGCTGAATTCAAAAAGAAAAAAGAGCAGCAAACTAGAGACTGTCCAGGCTCAGATCGACATACTGATTTAAATACACTGAATCTCAAGGAGGCAGGCTTCTTTCTCCTGGAGCCTTTTGCTGGGGCGGGGCGGGCGGTGGGGAGGCTCACATGCTTACAGTCGCTTTAAAGAAAACAAATTGAGACTTGTCTTCATCGTTGGGGCGAGAACAGTTCACAAGGCTAACAGCTGCTGTCATTTCTGAAAAAATCAAAAAGAAAGAACCCAACATTCTTCAGTCAGGGTTCTCAGAGCAGCTACCAGTCACCTGTAAGCCACCCGGGAATTACAGAGCACCCGGGAAACTGCGCTGAGCTGAGGAGAGCTAGTCACCTTCATAGCTGTCTGGAGTTGCTCATTGCAGACAGAGAAGTGTTTCTTTCCGAGTCCAAATAAGTCGAAATGAGTTCAACACTAGACTGTAAGAGCGAAGGGGGTGGGGAACTCTGCCGGTCTCTTCATAGCCTCCCAGTCTCTCTGGAGTCCAAGACTGCTCGCACAGTGCTTCCTGGTGATTTGCTCAACTGAACTAGTGGTGTGCCTGCTAGATTGCAAGGGCTGACAGCTAGCAGAAGGGAAGAGGACGACTCCTCATCTTCCCGACCAGCATTAAGCCTTCAGATAAGGCAAGAAAAATGGCCAGCCATTGGGACAGTGTGCCCTTCATAATAGAACATGGTCCAGCTGGAGATAGTTTCTCATTTTTTTTATTACCCATCTTCCTTGAGGTTTTCTTTATCGGGTGTAAATTATTGGCTTGCAACTTTTCTGAAATTGCTCTGAGAAGATCAATAGAAAATGGCGAGGTAAGAGAGCATAATTTCTCTGCCCTCATTTCTCTGAAAGCCTGCTACTCTCAATTCATGTTTACTTCCTGCCATGTTGGTAATAATTAATGCAGAGTGCACACTTAATCTGCAGGAGCTTATCAAGGAATAAGTGTATTCAATCATTGTTTGGGCGACCATAAGGCATTGCACTATTAGACTGTTCAGACGGCAAGCCTCTGCAATAAAGAAAAAGGGTTGATTGAAGTAGATAATAAAGTTTCCTCTTGGTTCCTCTCCCCTCCCCCCAGGGAGTGTGGCTGTTCAGAAAAAGAATATTTTTCTTGAAGGATCCACTGGCAGGTTCTGTGTTTCCTTTTTTGGAATTTCTAGGGTCATCACTGTCTGTTCCAGTCACTTCTCACCTTCAGTGTTAACTTTTGTACATTGTTGGATCTTGTTTTTAAATATCATAACTGGATCAGACTGTAGATGTCTCAAAAGTAAACACCTTCCAAATTTCTTATGTCTTAAACCAGCAGCTTCTGAAGTTGCAGCAAAGTCTGTGTCATGTTAAATCATGTTTTCTTACCCATTTCCTATTAAAACAGCGAACTCTGCCACTGCCTGTTTTAACACCACAAAGGAGTACTGAGATTCACTGTTTGACAGTTTCTTTTTTAAAGCAGGCCTGCCCTCATGGCCCAGTGTCATGTAGTAAAGTATTTTGATCCTGGCTTCTGTGATATAGTTCATGTGCCATACATACCCACAAGGTCCCTTTGAGCCAGTGTTACTGGATTGGAAGTGTCCATGCCAGCACTGAGATCAGACTGGGCGGATTGTGTGTGAGGGTACTGGAAACCATCGTCGCTCTGAGAAACTCCCACAACTGGAGAATAAATGGGACAGTATCTCCTATAACAGCTACACATTATTATTAAGGTGGTCTTCGTGAAGCCGGGTTTTGGAATCTAGTCTTAGCAGTTGACGCTGAGGAGACAAATGCTGTTTCTGGACACTGCATGTGCTTGAACATTTGTGAGTGCCTATGAAAAACTCGGGAATCGTTTAATGTCTCCACCCATGTAGTTTAAATTTTTGGAAATCCCACAATTACAGTTCTGTGGCCTGCACAGTACATGAAGAAAAGAAAATTGACCCAGGAAACTGCAAGTCCTTGCCTCTGCCCAGAACCCACCATGGCAGAGGGCAGGGCTGAAGGTATATGACTGCTTCTAGAAAGAGCAAAGTCTCTTGATGTACTTGGAGTCAGGATAAACATTTATTAGAATGAGAAATTGCATACTATGTAACAAGGATAAATGTTTATTCATCTTCTCAATTTAACCCACCCTCATTTAATGGTGACAGTTCGGAGTCTACTTGCTATTTGGTTGGTAGCCTGCAGCTCTCCCTCCAATAAATACCAAAGTAGAACAGAGCTGGAGCTGTAAAAACAAAAGCAAAAAAAAATTAAAACAACCCCCCCAAAAAAAACAAAACAAAAAACCCCTGTAGACTGTCACGCTCCTCTGCTCCCTTTGCATAGAGTCTGTGACTAGTTCATAGAATGTGAAACTTACTGCAAAAGGAAACGAGCCCTGTCACTCAGGTTTAGCTGCTGCTTTGGTGTTTTCTGTGGTCAAGTGGTGACAGAAGCCTCCTGCCAGGGTTCCGCAGGGCACAGAAGACACACTCAGGTGCGGTGTTGATGAGAAGTTGATGAAGGGTCTGATGACAGATGTAGGCAGGTCTCGAGGGTTGAGAGAATCTGAAGCATCTAGGTGTGCTCAACAGTGGGCGGCCATCCCTTCTGTGTGGATGAATAGGCAGCAGGAGGGAGCTGTGTCCAGATGCCTAGGGCCCCTGGAGAATAGCTTAGGCTGGCATCGTGGTGGTCCACATCTGCTGCCAACACTTTAGCACTTTGCAGTGAGACAATTGCCATATGCACAGGCATCTCTCCTTCTTGCCTTGCTTCCCACTGGGGGAAGGTAGCTGGAAGCTAGAGATGATGAGGCCAGGCAGAGCAACCAGTGAGGTCAATGTAGTGCAGCCAATGAGGTCAGTGCAGTGCAACTGGTGAGGTCAATGCAATGCAGCTGGTGAGGTCAATGCAGTGCAGCCAGTAAGGTCAATGCAGTGCAGCCAGCGAGGTCGATGCAATGCAGCCAGTGAGGTCGATGCAGTGCAGCCGGTGAGGTCAACACTGGCACTCAGAAGACTTCGTAGAGGGAAGAGGTCCACTGTGGGAGACTTCACTCGTCTCTTTAAATCTGGGTTTACAGCACATCGATTTCTTACAGGATTGACTGGAATGGGGTGGATAGGTGACAAACAGAAGAGATATGAAGATTATGAAGTATCCCCCCACAAAATCAGAATTTGGGGGAAAGTTTGACTTTTACAACCTAAACATAAAGGCTGACTTTATAATATAGTTCCTATCCAGGAGAAAGAAAGAAACAGTGAGTCCCAGGGAGGAGCAGTTAAGGATACTTGCAGTGGGATGCAATGGTTGGAGTCCAACCCAAGCTTGGCCCTTAGCAGCTGCCTGTCTGGGGCCATTTCTCTTCGAAGCTTTGCCACACGGTTCTGTAATGAGGATTATTAGATCAGCCCTCTCCATGGGATCCCTGGGAAGATGAAATGGAAAGACCACTGTGAAGTCCTTGGTTGGCCTATGTCAGTCAGCACTCAGTACATAGACCTTCTTGCTGCTGACCCAAACTGCAGAGAATGTCAAGGCTGAACCGTGGGGCCTGTCTGAAGATGTGCCTGCACTGGGAGCTGGGGAGATGGGACGATCGGCATGCCGTGCTCCTGGGATATTGTTGATGTTGTTGTCATTCTTTGTTTAAGTTAATATGAGCTGCAGTAGGCTGGAAAGTACTTTACTTCCTGTCCTGTCATAACAGAATGCATGAGCCTGGGTGACTTAGGAGGAAAAGAGGGTTATTTGTCTCATAGTTCTGGAGGGCAAAACGTCTAAGCGTATATCTCTGGTATCTGCTGGGCACTAAGTGGCAGGGCAGTAGTTTTGTGTAGAACAGGTAGAAACAGAAGTTTCCCTTGGTAACAACTACTCCCCAGGGCCATTACGGCCTCACTGGAAACAGTTGACTAGTTCACCAGGCTTGCCTAACAGGGCTCAATACTTCCTATCTGCCAACACTCAAGCCACATAGGAGACCAAGCCAAACCATCCCCACACCATAACAAGTGATCCCCCTCCCCAGCTTATATTTGGGGGTCTTGCTTAACCCCCTGATGCTGGGAGCCTTCATGAAAGACAGGAGGTCAGGGTCAGAGGAACTGAAAGAGGAGGATGTGGCATCGGGGTTCTATCACATGGGTTGGGCTGGGGTATGCAGAGCAATGTGGGACTAAGCCCCAAAGTTATATCCGGTGTGAGGCCCACATTCTTCTCGGCTGTTCCACGCTGCATACCACACACCAGAAACACTGCAACCTCAGGCTTCACCCACCTGGTTTGGCCTCCCTAGCTTCAGACCTAGGCTGCAACGAAAGGTTTCTCAGTGATCACTGGTTGGAGGGATGGCCCAGTAAACAGGAACAGATCACGCAGAACAGATCAGGAGGGAAGAAAAGATATAGTCCTTGAGAGAAACAGCCAGTAAAAGAACCCCAGATGGAGTTAAGTCTTTAAGACAGCCTGTCCCATTTGCATAGTCTTACAAATAAAAATGGGAAGCGAGCTGGAGCGTGATGCGAGCTGCAGATGTGAAGGCCAGTGGCCAGATTCGCTGGTATCACCCTTGTGTCTTCAGCACGCCCCATATTGCTAGCGTGTCTCTGAATAATGTCTTCACTGGCCTTAAACTTCTTGTTGAGTTTCCAGCTGATGCCTGACCCCAGCCCTAACCCACCCTCGAGCCAGTATACACCGTCCTCTGAGGAGTTGGATGGGGTGGATGGATGTGAACTACTGAGAAAGAACAAAATAATAGCAGTGACAAAGGCACTGTGCTGTGGAGTCTGACTGTAGAAAAGTTTTGCCCATGCATGTGTGTATGTGGTATGTGTGCAAGTGTGTTTGCATGTGTGGGTGCAGGTGTGAATGCATGCGTGTTCATGTGCCTGTTAACAGCTAAGACTGGTGTCAGAAGTCTTCCTCCGTTGCTCTCTACCCTATTCATTGAGGCAGGGGCTCTCAGATGAACCCAGAGCACAGTGATAGAGTTAGTCCATCTCTCCAGCTTGCTATTGTGATTCCCAGCCTCCCGCTTCCAAGTGCCAAAGTTACGTGTGGCCCACTAAGCCTTCCCAAATTTATGAGGTACTGGGGATCAGATCTCCAGTCCTTACGCTGTTCAGCAAATGTCTTTATCCACTTAGCCAACTCTCCAATCCTCTAAGCATTTTGAATTTGACCTGTTCTTTGGTTCTCAGTTGATCTGACCACCTTGTTGTAGAGAGTGAATTAAAACACATCTGAAAGCCAAGTAGTAAATAAATTCAGTTTCATAGCAACCATTTCACCATGTAAGATGAGAGTGGACATTTGTGTCAGATGGGTCATGGTAATCACCAAGCTGTAATGGTGAGTATTGGAAACACTCCTCTTGTGGTCCTGTTTAGAGAGAAATGGTTCAGGAAAATATCAATCAGAGTCCATACCTGTTGCGTCGGAGTCCCTTAAGTATGGAGTGGGGTCAAAGGCCTAGAGCAGAGTGGAAAAGTTAATGTAGACATACATGCCCCCATGTGGACAGAGGGCTGTTGTTGGATGTAGCCACATGTACAGTCTCTGTGTGATTTTAAGGTGGCATTGGCATCTGGAATGGGTCAGTAAATGCCACAGACAAGTTCTCTAAAGCAATGGACACCTGGAGAATAATGTGAATTTAATAACCTGTGAACTGTTAGCAATACAAAATGCATTTAGAAAAGTGTGTAAAATTCTATAGTAAACATCTCAGGGTTGGTCAAGAACTGAGTGCATCTTCTTTCCAGAACCATCTATTTAGTGAAGTGGCCTTCACATGAATGGAACAATGTGAAGTCACTCTTTCATTTTCTGTCACTGGGACCCAAGAGCAAGCCTATTCCATCAGAATCGATTGCTTCTAAAACAGCCAGTTCCAGAAGACTCAAAGGTTGTATATCAAAAACCCACACCAGCTCTCGGTGAAGATACTGTCTTGACCTCACTCTTACTCCTACATGGGTATAACTGGTCTGTTGGGACCCAGAAGGGAAGACCTGCTTCCTGATAAGCAGAAGCAGCATGAGAAGCTTCCAGCTTCCTCAGCAAGCTTTGACATGGAGATAGAGAACCTGCCCCACGCTATTTAGCAGGCCTTGACCTGGTTACGGTAGCTCATGGCATCATGTTTTCCTTTTTCACTTGTTAAAGTTTGAAATTCACACCCCACCTAGCCTTGTAAGACACTGATTTTAGACCTGTGGGTACCAGAGAAGGACTTTGAGAGGCCTGTGGATGGAGGAGTCTTCCACAGCTGGTCTAATGGAGCAAGCATCCTTCAGGACATCTGACTATGTTTCATCTTCCTCTGACTTCAATAGGGGCCATTCGGTGTGATGAGCAAACACACACATGCTGATGAGCCTCTGTTGTGTATTTAGCATCTGTCTCTGCTTTCAGTGGTGCTAACAACAGCTGAGCTAGGCAGGGGAACTGAGGGTTGGGATGTGCCAGCAGCTCCTCTAGGCTGCCTTCCATTGCAACTCAAACTGTCATTCTCTCCTGAATGCCAGAGGCTACTCTCTGGTCGTAGTCTGCCTGGGGCTTCTGCTGTGAACAAGTCAGCACCCTGCCTGCCTGCAGAGGCCAAGGTCCTCTGTAACCTCCTTAGTGACCCTGGTCCTCACTCTTCAGCAGGCATATGCAGTCCTCTTGCAAGACTGCTGACTCTAAAAACTCATTCTCATCAAGACGTAGACTCTTAGCAGGAATGGTTGTCCAACCTTAGGGGGTAAAATCATTCTTTTATCAAAAGATGCTTGTTGTAAGGATTGTTAGTTTGTTGCAATGCTTGTTTGTTCCCGGCTGCCCAGACTCCCAAAATAATCACACAGAAACTATATTATTTAAATCACTGCTTGGCCTATTAGCTCTAACTTCCTATTGACTAGCTTTTACATCTTAATTTAACCCATTTCCATTAATCTGTGTATTGTCACGTGGTTGTGGCTTACAGGCAAAGCTCGGCGTCTGTCTCTGGTGGCGGCTCCATGGCTTCTCCCTGACTCTGCCCTTCTTTCTCCCAGCATTCAGTTTAGNTCACACAGAAACTATATTATTTAAATCACTGCTTGGCCTATTAGCTCTAACTTCCTATTGACTAGCTTTTACATCTTAATTTAACCCATTTCCATTAATCTGTGTATTGTCACGTGGTTGTGGCTTACAGGCAAAGCTCGGCGTCTGTCTCTGGTGGCGGCTCCATGGCTTCTCCCTGACTCTGCCCTTCTTTCTCCCAGCATTCAGTTTAGTTTTCCCTGCCTAGCTAAGTTCTGCCCTGCTATAGGTCCAAAGCAGTTTCCTTATTCATTAATGGTAATCACAGCACACAGAGGGGACTCCAACATCAAACACTGAGCAGACACATGAAAGCCTCCTTCTTTCCCAGGCCACTCAGAAGGGAAAACAACAATGCACTCTTACCTCAATCTTGTCTCCCAACCCCAGCATACAGCCTAGCAAACTCCTCCTCAGCCTTTACTGTCCAGCTCCACTGCTGCCTCCTGTTGATGTTGTCCTCATTACCTTGCTACCCAGTCCTGCGAGGACCTTGCTGCTTGGCCCTTGCCCTCTGACATCCTCAGCATTGTGAACACACATTCTGTTCCAATCTCCCTCTTCCCTCTCAAAGGAGAGCTGCTTGAAGGAAAGACACACATGTCATCTATGCATACCCAGTGCCCACGCTGGGTCTAGGAGCAGAATGATGGGTAACCATCTGTTAGGTGGTTCACTGGAAGTGACCACAGCTCATTTGACAAAGTGCAGTGTGCAAATCTGTCATCGCTCCTTCGGCCAAGGACACTAGGTGTGGAAGAAGCTACCAGTCTAAATGGCCTCAGACAAGAGCTGCCTAGACAGGGAAGGTTTATTTCGATATTTGGTTTCAGCTAGTAGTAGAAGCATGTAGAACTTTCACATGCAGCAATTAGGAAGACAAATGTCCCACTGTGCAAACAGCAAGAAGATATGGCTGCCACCGCATGTGGTACTGCTGTCCCAAACCCTGCGAAGACATCCAATACCAAGATAACAGCAAGGGGCAGGGAGGAGTCCATGCTTCTTGTCTGCTATGCAGTACAAATACTTTCTCTTTCAGAAATCATCAGAGCCACTTGTTGTCTGTCTTCCTATCTCTCTAATTACAGACAGGCTGAAGCTGTTACCCACCCTGCCAGGGCCTGCAGAAAGGCTTCCTTCCTCCCTGTGTGCATTTCTTCAAGCACTTCACATCACATTGACTGACAAATGTATTCGCAGAGTCCAACAGGGCCTGGCCTCTTGCAGGTCTGCGATGCTCAGAACACTTCCTGTGCCTGCTGGCTTTTTTCTTGCTCTGTGGTATGGCCGGCCAGGCATCTGAAGTGTTGCTTTTCCGTGTATTTGTTGTCTTAGAACTGTTTCTTTTGTAAGAAGTTATTTTTAAAGCAAGTGATAAAGAAGCCAGAGATCAAAACCTAGGAGCAAGGCTAAACCTGAGCTCTAGACCTCAGGATGCTTTGTGTCTCAGAAACTACACCCCCATCTCGACAACCCACTAGGCCCCTCTGTCCCTCTATCTTTGTTTGTCTTAATCTAGTAAGAGATCAAGATTAGTTGGTATATTAAGCAGAATTTTCCAGAAGAATGAAATCAATAGAATACACATGCACATATATACACACATGCACAAACGTGTACATGCATGCACAAACGTGTGTGCACGTGCACTCATATGCGCTCGTGTGTGTGTGTGTGTGCACACACACAGACACACATTATCCTCTCTCATGGTGGGACTAGGTGGTCCAACAATGCGTCCCAGGGAGGCAGAGAATATGGCAGGTTTTTCAAATCAAGAAGCTGAGCAGCTCACAGTCTCAGTCCAGAGCTTCAGGCCTGGAAATTCCCCGCTAAAAGGCTGGAGACTGAAAGCTGATGCTAGCAGTGATAGACTTCAAAAGGAAAGAAGGCTTGCATGTATATGTGGATGCTGCCTTCCTCCAAGTCCCTTCCATCTGCCTATCAGCCTGTTGGGTGGTGGCACTCGCATTCGGGGTGGGTCCCCCAACCCTCTCCTCACTGACTCGCCTGTCAGTCCTCTTTGGAAATGCACCCCGCCCCCCAGCAAGACACACAGGTGTGTTGTTTTACCAGTCCTAGATAGATAGCTCTTAATGCTGTCAGCCTGTCAACAAGACCAACCGTCCCAGTTGGTACAGACGCACAGCTACTTAAAGATGTGTAGGGAAATTCAATAACATGTTTAATACTGTGAGGATAATGAACTTAATTCTTAGATAAACTATAATAATAGGTCAGCCTTTCCGAGATGGCCATTGGGTGACATAGGATTAACTCTAACTATTCAGATGGATACAAATGAGCTAACCAACTCTGGGCAAGGTATGGTGCCCTTTGGGCCTTGGGTTCTATGCTAAGGACTGGTGCAGTGCTGCCCAACTCATAGTACTCAGGAGAGCCGCTGTGGAATGGATGTGGTATGATCCATTATGATCCAGTATGAGTGGCAAGATTTTATAAGAGTCAAATCATGGTTGTCGGACTCAGAAAGAGCTTGGTATTAGTACTCAACACCACTGCTTACCTCATGCACCCTCCATTCTCCAGTTCACTTGCCTACATGGGGTGATTGAGAGATAGACCCATATACAAGCTTGCTGTGCTATAAACAAGGCACTGCATGTGGAAAACTAATGTCATTGTGCAATGACAGGCTATCAATAAGAATGCAGTGTCTAGAGCTTCATTGCACCTGCCCAACCTGCTAGATCATTTTGGAAAGATGATATTGTCTTTAATTTTATTTTCTACAAGACTTTCTTAGGTTGGAGTTGGAATTCAGTGGTAGAGTGCCTGTCTAGTTATGTATAAGGTCCTGGGTTCCAACCCCAGTGTACATGCAAGCATCCATGTACATACATACATACACACACACACAAGAGAGAGAGAGGGAGAGGTCTTACTGTTAGATTACACATTCCTTTGTTCTGAGCCAATTATGTTATATTAAATATCCAATATACCTGAAGTTAACTGATGATAGCTTTACTTCCCTGCAGGGGCCTCTTAATAAATATATTCAATAGAAACTAATAAATATATAATATAGTTGCGATTGCAGGAATAAGGCATAATTGTAAACGGCCTTTGTAAAAGTTTCCTCCTCTCTCCTCCTTCCTTCACAGCTTTTTGTTCTTTCATTTTTTTTCTTTTTTCCTTCCCTTTTAATTCAAATGAAATTAAAGGACTTATCATTAAAAATTAAGTCTCCCAACCTCCCCTGACCTCAGCCACCCACATATTCTCTGTAGGCAAACATAGTCTTAACTGTTGGGAATTTCTTGGGAGAATTGTTTTGCATATTGCAAACTTTGGGCCATACATCTCCAGGGAAGTTACCCAGACTGACCACCATGGTAGAA
>LOJH01047063.1:0-10532 GCA_001685095.1 Ellobius talpinus
GCCACCACCGCTAGCTACCACCTTTTCTTTATCCATCCCTCTCTTGTTATACTCTAGGTTGGTCTATAGCTTACCTACTGTGAGTTGATGTGTAAGTGTCTCTGTGGTTTGCTGATTTGGAGTGGTGTAGCTGGGTTTTTTGAGGATTCTCCATAGTGGCTGGACTATTTTACATCGCACCTGCAGTGGATGAGGATCCCCTTTTCTCCTTACGAGCATTGTTTCAATAAAAGAAAATCCAATAGTTCTAGATTTGCAAATAAACTATTTTATTTGCAAATACACCATTCTCACCTATTAACATTATACGTCAACATTATCTACTTGTATAAATTGGCAAACCAATATTGAAGTACTGTTTTAAAGATTTTACTTTGTTTTAAATTGTGAGTGTGTGTGTATGTGTGTGTGTGTGTGTGTGTGTGTGTGTATGCGAGCGCGCATGCGTATGTGAGGGTGTGTTGCCATGGTGCCCTTGGAAGTGACTGGAACTAGAGTAATAGGCAATTGTAAGCACTTTGGCATGGTGTGAGGAACCAAATTCTGGTCCTGGGAATCCAACTCAGGTCCTCTGCAACAGCAGAGTGTGCACTTAACCACTGAACCACCTTGCCAAACATGAAACACTATTTTAATTCAAGTCCTCACTTTATTCAAGTTTCCTCAGTGTCTGCCAGTATCTTGTCTGTGCCTGGATCCCATACAACACACCTTGTTGCTTTTACTTATGATGTCTCCTTAGGCTCGTATTTATGGAGCCACTTTCTAGTATTGTCTTGGGTTTTGATGATCTCAGGGTCTGTTTAGAGACAGGGTAACACAGCTGTCCTTAAATTCACAATCCTCTCAGCTCAGTCCCCAGTTCTTTGGGCTTACAGACATGCACCTCTCCACAACCAGCATTCTCCAGAGTCTTTGGAGTAAAATTTCCCTCAGTTAGAAACTGGATTTTATTTTAATTTTATTTTTTTTTATTATTGGATGGAAGCCATACATTGGAAAAGAGAAGATCACAAAGACAAAGCAAATTCTGATGACATCACACAAAGGTTGCTATTAGCAACATGAGTTGTGCCTATTGATGTTGATCTCAGCCACCTGTCCTGGCGGAGGGTTTATTAGTTTTGCCTACTGTCCCCTCCCCTTCAAAATGTGCTCTTTGAATGAAGTCACATAGATCGGCCTGCAATGAAGCAGCAAGGATTTATAATCTACTTCTTCAGTGACTGAGTAACTATGTAACCGATTTGACACTATTCTGACAGGAGCTGTGCCACATTTACTTGATTATTCAGTCATTCACATGGTCTCGTGGGTATTGATTATATGTTCTGGACAATAACTCATTCTACTTTATGATGCCGCGCAGATTGTTCTAGAGTTGACTCCTGGGAACGTTCTGTCAACTCCTGTGTTCCTTTCACATAATAATGGTGTTTTGCAGGAGTCTTTTCTTTCTTCTTCTCCTAGAACTACCAGATACTCAAGGCTCATTCACATGTTTCATCAGCCCCTCCAAGAACCAGCCAGTTCTTTAAGGAGTCCTGCTTCTCTTATTGGAGAATGGGGTTAAATATCAAGATCTGCGTGTTCTCCATGCAGCTGTGATGCTATGGCTCCTAGGCTCCACCCCACATTTGTATATCCATGTGCATAGTCATAGGTCTATAAATTTGTATATCCATGTGTTGACATGTGTCCATGTCAACCCACATGCATAGTCATAGGTCTATAAAAAATTCTATTTGGAATCATCAGTATCTACATTACACTAAATATATATATATATATATATATATATGCTAACATTCCAACTCCAGCCCACAGAGACACGTCTTGCAAGCCTGCACCCTCTCCTTCCTACAGTGAGGACTCAGATTCCCATTCCAGCTCTCTATTTTCTCAACTGATTAACTCCAGTCTAGTTAAAGCACTTCTTTAATTGTTAACCTGTACCCCAATAGAAAACAATGTGGTAAACTAGCATGCCTTTAATCTCATGGACCCATTCCTTTCCCTAAGATTCACTTAGGTCGACACTTTCCCACCCCACCTCTGTGAAGTTGTTTCATCATTTGCCACACAGATAGATTGTTTTGTCATACTTTAAGCTCCATCCAAAAATCTTCCTACCTCCTAAGTGACTTTTAAATCTTGCATAAAGTTTGTCATTATTCTGTAAAGTCCCATGGGTTTTAACACATGTATAGTCTCATGCTTCTAGCCTTATAGCAGCACAAAGGAGTTTTACTGTGTTGATGACGTGCCCAGGGGTTTCATAGCCAACTCTTCCTCTTACCTAGAGTCCCTAGAAACCATTTATTATTTTTAGCCTCTCTGTAAGAGTTTTGCCTTTTCAGAATGTCATGTAGATTGGGTGTATGGTATGTCACTTTCAGTCCTGGCTTCTTTCCCTCAGCAACAGGTATGTGAGATTCCTCTGGGCTTTTGTGTGATTTGATAACCTCTCTGCTGTATGGGTGTCGTGCAATGCACATTACCAGTCTGGGGGAAGCTATAAGCCAACTGTTATAAACATTCTGGCACTGGCCTTTATGTGGCTCTTGACTTTGCTGGTAGTGTGAGGTATGGGTCGGCTGGTGATAGAGTGTTTAATTCTATCAAAGACCTGCCCAACTGTTTTCTAAAGTGGAAATTACTGTTTTGAATTCATACCTTCAGTGATCGAGAGTTTCTATTATCCTACAAAGCTCTCTGGACCCTTAATAGCATTTGTGTATGTGTATGTAGGGGTGTCAGGATGAGAAGGGGTGGTCACTTTAGTTGGTGTTTTAACATCACATCGTTATTCGGACACAGTTTGAAATACTACAACCTTGTCTGTAAACACTGAAACCTAAACAGGAGACTTGAGTCACTGCCACCAAGTGTTACAGACAGTTGGAAGCGGCTGAGGCTCAAGGAGAAAGGCTGGTTCTCCGGGGTCCTCTCCGAAGTGGAGTGTGGAGTGTAGAACCCTTCATCTTGTTCCACTTGATTGACACTTCCATGCTCATCATTCTCAAATTAAAGGACACTGCAGTAATGCTGAGAGGAGAGAGAGGGAGGGAGGGAGGGAGAGGCAAGGAGGGTTTTTAATTTTGCTTTATTTGTTTGTTTGTTTAGTGTAGGTGAATAAAGTCAGGAGCCTCCATCCACCAAGGGAGTACGAGCCACTTCAAACTGTCCAGGATGGTTTGTGGCAGGATTCAAGGGGCTGCTTACCTAGTACTGGGCGGGGGGTGTGTGTGACTAGGCCCGGAGATCTTGAGTCTACAAAAGGAGAACCTGGTAAAGCGGGTGGCTGCGTGTGGACTTTCATTAGTTGGTTTGTATATGAAAGGCAGACACTAAGGCAAGTGGTTCCCTGTCTCAAGGAATTTGCCAAGCCTTTGAGAGACTGGTCCCCTCTAAAGTCATCAGGGCTCCAGGAGGTTAGAGTACCTCCAGCCAGCCTTCTTTTCATGGAACTGATTTTTTGGGTCTATTTACAATGGTGCTAATGAGGCAGCTTGGCCTTCCTTGTTCCTGAAATCTAGGCTATAGCAACCTCCTCCAGATGCTTAGAACACCCTGTCCTTCACGACCTGTTTAAGGTGTGGTTGCTTCTGGTATGGGTGACTGCGGCGCACCTGTTCTGTCCATCATGCTTTGCAAAGCACATCCATGCACCTGTTATATGACCCTTCATGACCCCTCTGGAGATGGAAGATTTGCCCTGCCCTTTTACTGCCATTTAACATCTCTCAGCTCTTCCTGCATGTTGCAGAATCTAAATGTTTACAGATGCCTCCTCTGTTCACCATTGGGTGATCTATGCTCTGTTTCCCTTTTCTCTGCTAGGATTTAGGTGCTAGGCTTTCTCTCCCAGCCTAACCCTGATGCTTTTGCCACCCCAGGCACATCTGCTCTACAGACTCCATAATAGGAAGTGTTCCCAGAGTCGCGGGTGAATGGGGCTGCTCCCGCACACAGGTAGCTAAAACAGACACGAACATACATTTGAGAATAAGGCAGGCACATTCATCTTCACGTCGCTTTCAAAATATGTGCTGCAAAAACCTCCCCACACCAAGGCCACCCTTACAGATGAAACGTAAAGCTTAGAGAGCTGGCATACAGTGACCCCAGGTCACAAGACCACCTGGTGGGGAGAGCTGGGGACTGAACCTGGCTGCTGAATCCAGAGCATGTGTTTTTCTGGAAGCCGTGACCTTCTCACAGTCATAACTCAGGGCACTTTCCCATCCTTATCTTTGTGACAGCTCCATTGTAAATACAAGGAACATTATTTGTAAAAACATAAAAAAACCCCTAGAACTTCTATATGAAGGATCTTTATTACTAATGGAACGATCTAGCTGGGGGATGCAGTATTGATTGGTTTTGCATTCCTATAATGAAATGCTAGAGATAATTAACTTTTATTTTAATTTTTTATTTATTATTATCCTGTGTGTGAGCTGCAGCACACCGATGGACGTCAGAGGACAGTTTTCAGGAACTGGTTCTCTCCTTCTAGGATGGGTTTGGGGTGGAGGTGAGGTCATCCCGTTCTCACAGCCCGTGTTTTAAACACTAAGCCATTTTGCCAGTCCCTGAGACAATTAGCTTTAGAGAATAGCTTTATTGCCTAAAAGTGAAGATTCTTGACCAGTTGCTTTTGGTCTATGGTTAATGGAACCAATAGCAACAGATGAGAGTGTATGGTGGATAAATGATAAGACAGGGTCCTACACAACCCTTCAAGGGCATCTCTCAGTGACAAGACCTGGGTCTGAAGGTCTATAGTACCTGCCAATAATGTAATCCTTCAGTACAAACCTTTCAACACATGGACCTTTGGGGGACAGTTAGTATTCAAACAATAGCAATCAGTAACTTTCTTTGGAGCTTCGGTTTCTCTCACCTTAAAAAGTAAGCCAAGACTAGATGACTTTTAAGATTCCATGAAGCTCGGACAATCTTTAGAAAATCAGATATACCTATGTCTTTTGCTTCCAGGATGGGAAACATCAGAGGAAAGCCAGGCAAGGCTGTCATCTGGTAATCATCGCAGCTAGTGGTTTTGGGAGGCAATATTTGTCCTTAAGTTCTGCAAACTCTGTGGAGTAGGAGTAAGCAGAAGACATTTATTTATTAACCTGAAAGCACATATGCTAGAAATGCCTGCTATGAAAAGTCACCATCTACCAAGCTGCCTGCGCTCACAAGAGCAAGTCAAGGGGCCCATTCCTTCCAGGTACCCCACTGACTACTTTGCAGATTACCCATAAACCTGATAAATAGCCCCAGAGTGCCAGCAAACCTGGGGGCCACCTTGCTCTTGAACACGGGTCATTATTTCCAGCCTCTGACCAGCCATCCTTTGCTCACTGCTGGTTTTACCATTAGTTTGCATCTCTGCTTGATTACACTGCCATAGCAAAAGAGTACTGGGCATTTTGTAACACTCGAAGACGGAAAAGAATCTTGTTTAGTAAGCTGCATCTCTCTGCATTAGCTCAGGTGATTTTTTTTTTGTCCTTTTGTTTGGAGATGAAGAACATAGGAACAGAAGTCAAATGGGGGATGCAGTCACACTCTTCCCCATGTGCACACATGAGAGAGGACTATGGGGACCCCTGTGAGTGCTGCTTTCTGCAAAAGATAAGGATCCAGGGAAGGCAGAGCTCAGGTGCTGAGGAGAGCAAGAACGGAGTTGGTGGGGAGATGAGAGGAAGAAGGTGGTGGAGGAGGAGGGCACGGGAGGCCAGAAATGAAGTTTATCTTCTCCGTTCTGCTAGGAATCCTCTTACTCCACGAAACTCACGGACGGAGTCTTTAATCCTCGTGGGCACTCTCTGTGTCTGGCCGTTCTGTGATGTAATGATTCCTACCACGTGTGGTACGCTCAGATCTGCAGGATGGAAAGTTCAGGAATCAACCCACACCAATCAAGGCATTCTTGTTACTCTATCCAAAATCACTCTCTCCACTAACAGGTCACCTCAAGGTGGTTTCTGCTGAGTCTTCTGAAGTCTCTCTGAGTCTGTTTGGTTTGCTTTACTAAAACGACAATTCTAGATACTGGGTGGCTTCCAGAAACCATCTCTCCAGGTTATGAAGAATGGAAAGTCAAAAACGAAGGTCAAGGTCTGTACTGAGTGAAGGTTCACTCTCTGGTTACCAGGCAGCTGTCTTCACGGTGATCTCATATTGCGGAAGAACAGAGAGCTCTCTCTGGAGGCTCTTTTCTAAGTACTACCCTAATCGCAAGGGCTCCATCCTGGTGCCCTTAATCTCCTCTCGTGAGCCCCACCCACTTCCTAACACCATCACTTCAAGGATTAAAATTCTTAATGCATGAGTTTGGGGACATAAATACTGAGCCCAGAAACAGAGCCCAGAAGAGTCAGGAAGGAATCTCAGTACACTCTGGCAAGAGGGTGG
Source organism: Ellobius talpinus (assembly GCA_001685095.1). Taxonomy (NCBI): domain Eukaryota; kingdom Metazoa; phylum Chordata; class Mammalia; order Rodentia; family Cricetidae; genus Ellobius; species Ellobius talpinus. The sequence continues at coordinate 6,433 of LOJH01047063.1, forward strand.
GGCGCTAAGAGGAAAAAGCTCCCCACTTGCACGCAGCAAGGACAGCTGCACCTGGAACGCGCATCACAAGTCCCACCTAGAATTCCATTTCCATAGGAGGAACCTTCCAAACTGCTCAGTATAGCCCCGAGTCAGCTTCACAACACCACACAGCCTTTATTATTGATGTCACGTGATTCTAATCTCGTGTATATTGTTCCATCATCAGATAACATATCAGAATACAGCAGACAGGAGACTCTCTGTGAGTTTAAGGTCAACCTTATCCACATAGTTAGACCTTGTCTCAGAGAGACAGAGAGAAGAAAATGAGGAATGTATGTTGTTTTTAGGGGCTTGTAAAGTATGAAGCTGATGTTTATTGCATATTGTCTTGCATTAGCAATTATATGCTTGTTTTTTATCATCACTTCAAGTTCAAATTGCCCCTGAGTAGGAAGTGTGTTCATCTTTGTATCCCTTGGAGTTCCTGTCATGGTGCCTCAAATTCTGGCATTCAATAAACAGAAGCTGAACGACAACAAGAACGTTAGAACATGTTCACTAGCAAAGAAATCTGCGCTATAAATCCTAGGAGTTCCAACAAAATGGAATGAATGAATGAATACAACTCTTATCTTTGCTTTCTAGACAGACTCACCATTGGCAGTAACAAAGATAAGATTTTAAAAATACAAGGAAGCCCTAGGTCCTCCTTAGGGGCAAAGATTTTACTTTAGGTTCTCGGAGGATGGCTCCCTGGGAACAGTATAGCGTTCAGTGTTGTGTGGCTGTCACAGCATTTCTGGGCTGAGATGCAAAGCAAAGGTTTTCTGTGTGTCAGTTACCTCTCCTTTGCTCATATGGGTGCCCAATTTGAACGTCTCCTGGCTCTCAGAAAAGAGCTCTGAGACATAGCCAGAGGTGTCTAGATGCCCCGGGAAAGTCTATTTGAAGGCTTTGAGACCACAGCTTCCATAAGCTCAGTGCTGTGGACAGGAGAAAGAAATATAGGTCAGTCCAAGCAGAGAACTGGTGTGCTAACCTGGTAGGTTGGCACAAAGTGGGCACCTCACGAATGTGGGATGAATATGTGGCAGGGTTCTCTCCCATTGCTAACCAACCTGTTAAGTCAGTGGCCTGGTAGCTCAAAGTGCTGTCAAGGCCGCATACCTACTGTCTGTTGTTACCTAGAAAGTAAACAGCCAGGTGAAAAATCTCTCAAACAAGCACTCAACCAAGTAGAAGAGAGGTATTCAATAGCCCAGTGTTAGCCAAGTGAGGTGCTAGTCCCTGAGAGTAAACCACCTTGGGGCCCCGAGAAGAAGATGAGCATTGCTATCCCTTGTGGCTGGCAAATATTGCTTATTCACTGGTTTGCTGTAGTAATCAGATTGGGCCCACAACTGTGTTCGAAGGTCACATTCACAAATATTGAGATATCATTTTCTGTATATAAATGCCAGGACGGCCCTGTGCGTACTCTAGAGTCTATTTCCTAGTTCTTTGGTGGTGGGAGTCCTAGTTGAGTGGCCTATAATAAACCCCCAGAAGAGGAAATGTCTTTGTGCACAGAGAGTTTGGACTCTGTGTAACAAGAAAAATGGCTGCAGAGAGACCTTGGCGACTGCATGCATCTGCAGATGCAAGGATTTGTTTTGTGTGCACTGGGGAGGCTTATGGGTGTGTCTTTCCCGTGCCCATTGAGGAGAGAAAACAAGGAGATTATCACAGCAGATATACATGCCCCCCAATTTCATTTCTCCATGAAATAAGTCAGAACTGAGATGTATGTAAAGCGATCGATCACTAGCTGTACGACCTGGAGTGAATCACAAATCTTTTCTGTCATCTGCTCATCAAAGCATTGTTTCATTCAACAAACACCATGTGGCAGGTGATAAGTACTAGGGATTTATTTACTCTTTCTAAAACCGCTTAAACCCCTGCTATGTGCCAACTATTGATCAAGGGCTTGGGTGCAACAGTGAATCAAATGCTTCTGTCCTCCTACAAGTTATGTTCAGATGATGTGGGGCCAGGGCAGACAATAAACAAACCCACAATCGGTATGACAGGTGATAAGTCCTTTGGAGAAGATTGAGAAGGTAAAGGGATAAAGGGGTCAAGACTTTATCTTGGAAAGCCTCTGGGGAGCTAACATAAAGCAGAAACCTGAAGACAGCTAAGAGGCAGACATATAGATACGTGGAGAAAGAACATATCCAGAGATCATGATAACATGTTAGTTGGCAGATTACAGGTCCAAGCACCTTACTACGTGTGGTGGTTTGAAAGAAAATGGCCCCTAAAGGGCGTGTCACCGTTAGGAGGTGTGGCCTTGTTGGAGTAGGTGTGGCCTTGCTGGAGGAAGTATGCTACTGTGGGAGTGGGCTGTGAGGTCTTGTTCTCAAGCTTCCCTTAGTATGACAGTTGACTTCCTGTTGGCTGCAAGATGCAGGTAGCATTCTCAGCTCCAGCACATCTGCCTGCATGCCGCCATAGTCCCCTTCATGATCATAATGGACCGAACCTCTGAAACTGCAAGGGAGCCACCCTCGATTAAATGTTGTCTTCATTAGAGATGCCATGGTCATGGTGTCCCTTTATAGCAATAGTAAACCCTAACTAAGATACTACTCAAGAAACAAAACAACCTAAAACCAAGATGACATGAGATGTATGTAAATATATGAGATATATATTAAGGGTAATAAAAGTTAGATAAACCTTGAGCAATGCTCGTTGTCAGTCACCAGTCTCCACTAACAATAGTCTAGGTCACAGCTGCATCTATATCTGAAATTAAATTTGTGCTACTAAACTCACACAAATGTCTTCAAAGTTCCAGGACGACTTTCTGCCCTGTTTATCCTGTACACCAGGCCTATGGTTTGCAAGCTAACATAGTCTTGAAGACACCATTTCCTTCTCTGTTTGATTAGATGAAAGAACTCAGGCCCTTAACCAAAAGGTCACTTGAGCTTCTTTATTTACAAGGAAATCGCTGGTTAGAAAATTTCTTAGCGTTTTGGCAACTTGTGAAGCCAATTCATTAGTGCGGGTTAGTGTAGTTCCTCTCAAGGGCAGTTCCAATCTGTGAGCCAAGGGGATCTCCAAGCCATAGCTGGAGATGCACTTACAAATCAGCTGGGGGTGTAGATCAGTGATAGAATAAGTGCCCAGCATGGGCCCTAGGTTTCATCCGGAGCACTATGAAATAAAAAGTCTCAACCTTCCACTTTCTTAACATCGCACTCCCCCAAACCCCCAAACCCCCACACTTAGATCTAACTTGGGGGAAATAATGGAGAACATGCATGCTTCAGTTCAGTCTGAATGTGGCATTTGGGGAGGAAAACCCCAGCTGAGCACACACGAGTACACTTCAGCTTTGCCAGAAGAAAAATAGTTATGCATTATACATGGACTATAAAGACATTTTTTGTAAGCCTTACTTTCAAATGTTTGAATTTTAGAACTTAAAACGTTCCATGTGTTTTGTATTTCTTGTTCGGTTAGACTAAAGAGAAGGAACTGAAATTTTGGTCTCAGCGCTTGCGCAGTGTATCCCAGGAATATTTAATATAACATTATCCCGTAGCTCTAGAGTTCGTAAGCAGGACGTTTATACTTGCTGCTGATTGCTATGAAGGAGTTTTTATTCAGCAGCTCTTACTGATCTCCTACTATGTGCCCAGACCTGTTTTAGGTACACAGACCACAGAATACTTTATGTCTGCACATTACAGAAACAGGCCATGACCTAGAGGGTAAATACAGATGATGTCAGGCCAGGTCCTGAAGAAACTGTTCTTCCTGTTTTATTCAGGAAAAGGGAATTTGGGCGGGGCTGCTAGTTTAGAGGAGGGAAAGCCTCACCCTTGAAGTCTTATTTGAAAAAAAAAGGATCTTGATGAACAGAGAAAGGATTCTTTGAAGCTGGGGGGAAAGTGCCGTGGATGGATGGAGGACAGGGCTCCACCGACAGAAACTGCGGGCAGCTTGGAGTCTGGTATGGTCAAAGCTGAGTGAAAAGCCAGCAAGAGATGGAGAAACGCAGCCTGACATGAAAGCCCACGTGACAGGGTTCCTGTGTATCCCTCCTCTCCCCACCCTAC
>LOJH01047065.1:436-13721 GCA_001685095.1 Ellobius talpinus
CCAGGCAGTGCTTAAATGAATACAATTTGTATGTTGTTATTTCAGGGTATAAGCGAGCCTTGCGGGAGCCAGGTGGGACAAAAAGCAGGCCTGCTCGCCTCATCACTACACAGGTGTACTATTAAATCACTAGTGTGAGCTTTCTTCACTTTCTTTATGTGGAGAAACTCTGTGCTCTGAACTTTCCTCTTAGTAGTGCTTTCATAATGTCCTGTAGGTTTGGGTATGTTATGCCTTCATTTTCATTGAATTTTAGGAAGTCTTTAATTTCTTTCTTTATTTCTTCCTTGACACAAGGGTGGTTCAATAATTCACTGTTCAATTTCCATAAGTTTGTAGGTTTTATAAGAGTAGTGTTGTCATTAAATTCTAACTTTAAACCATGGTGATCCGATAAGATGCAGGAGGTTATTCCAAAATTTTTGTATCTGCGGAGGCTTGCTTTGTTAAAATATGTGGTCAGTTTTAGAGAAGGTTCATGAGGTGCTGAGAAGAAGGCTTATTCTTTGGTGTTTGGGTGGAATATTCTATAGATGTCTATTAAGTCCATTTAAGTCATGACATCTGTTAGTTCTCTCATTTCTCTGTTAAGTTTCTTTCTGGTTGACCTGTCCATTGGTGAGAGTGGAGTGTTCTGAAGCCTCCTACTATTAGTGTGTGGGCTTTGATGTGCAATTTAAGCTAAGTATTGTTTCTTTTACATATGTGTGTGCTCTTGTATAAGGGGCATAGATGTTCAGGATTGAGGTGTCATCTTGAAGGATTGTTCCTGTTATGAGTGTCCTTCTGTATCTCTTCTGATTGATTTAATTTGAAATCTACTCTGTTAGATATTAGTATAGCTACACTAGCTTGTTTCTTGGTCTAATTCATTGGAAAATCTTTTCACAACCCTTTACTCTGAGGTAATGTCTTTAAGGTTGAGGTGTGTTTCTTGTTTATAGCAGAACACTGGATACTGATTTCATATCCATTCTTTCAGCCTGTGTCTTTTTATAGGTGAATTGAGTCCATTGATATTAAGAGATATTAATGACCAATGGTTGTTAATTCCTGGGCTTTTTTTTTTCGGTGGTAGTGGTTGTGTGTTTCCCTTTTTTGGGTTTTGCTGGTGGGAGCTTCCTTGGGTAGGGGTTTTCCTGATAGTACTTTCTGTATGACTGGGTTTGTGGATACATATTTTTTAAAATTGATTTTGTCATACAATATTTTGTTTTCTCCATTGATGGTGATTAAAAACTTTGCTGGGTATCGTAGTCTGGGCTTGCATCCATGGTCTCCTAGTGTTTGCAGCACATATGCTCAGGACCTTCTGACTTTCATGGTTTTCATTCAGAAGTCAGGTGTAATTCTGATAGGTCTACCTTTATATGTTACTTGACCTTTATCCTTTGCAGCTCTTCATATTCTTTCCTTATTCTATATGTTTTGATTAGTATATGGCAAGGGGACTTTTTTTATTCTGTCTTTTGGTGTTCTATAAGCTTCTTGTACCTTTATAGGGATGTCTTTCTTTATGTTTGGAAAGTTTTCTTCTATGATTTTGTTGAATATCTTTTCTGTGCCTTTGAGCTAGACTTCTCCTTCGTCTATCTCTATTATTCTTAGGTTTAGTCTTTTTAAGGTATCCCAAATTTCTTGTAGGTTTTGGGTTAAGAATTCATTGGATTTAATATTTTCTTTGACCAATGAATTGGTTTCCTCTATAATATCTTCAACACCTGAGATTCTCTCTTTCATCTCTTGTATTTTGTTGGTTATACTTTCCTCTCTAGTTGCTGTTCGTTTACCCAGACTTTACATATCCAGAATTCCCTCAGTTTGTGTTTTCTTTATTACCTCTAATTCAGTCTCCAAATATTGAACTTTTAGTTTCACCTGTTTGATTGTTGTTTCTTGGTTTTCTTTGAGGGATTTATTAATTTCTTTCAATTTTTTGTTTGTCTTTTCCTCCACTTCTTTAAGGGAGTTTTTAAATTCCTCTTTAAAGGTCTCCATCATCTTCATAATGTTACATTTAAATCCTTTTTCTTCTGCTTCTTCTGATTAGTGTGATCAAGTCTTCCTGTTGTATGACCACTGGGTTCTGGTGTTACCATGTTGCTTTTTAGGTTGTTGGACAAATTCTTGCATTGGTGCCTACCCATCTCTTCCTTCAGCTGATGCCTGCAGTGCCTTTGTGTGTTGGTTCCATCCTTGCAGTGGCTTCTGATCCTTTGGGAATTGCTCTTGGTCTGCTCTGTACTGTCATTGTCTGTGTCTCAGGGACCCACTGAGGTCTATCTTAGCCTGCTCTCTTGATCTTTTCTCTTGGTTCACTCTATTGGTCCCCTCTGTGCAGTAACAGTTTGTGCTTTAGAGTTCCTCTCTTAGTCTTCTCTCTTGGTCTTCTCTCTTGGTCCTAGCAGCTGGAAACTCTCCTGCTGGCTGACTAGAGAAACCGAGGCAGGTGGGGTAGTAGCCCAGGGTTTTGCCCCACTGTGGAGAGCCTAGAGAATGCGGTATCCTGCCTGGTGGTTACTCACCTCTTGCTCCTCTCTGTATTGTAGAAAGCTGTGTTTCAGAGTTCCACCAAGGTTGCAGAAGGATAGGCAAGTTTGGGGGCAGAATGGGGCTAATAGCTTGCAGGGTCTGGAGTATGGGGTTGTGTATTGGGGCAGTCTACACCTTGGTCCTGTCTGTATTATAACAAGCTGTGTTTCATAGTTCCTGCAAGGTTGTTGGAGAATAGGTGAGTTTGGGGACAGGATGTGGCTAGTCACTTGTAGGGTCTGGGGGATGAGGGGTGGGTATTGAGGAAGACTACCTGCAGGAAACTATCCTCCTGGCTGTCCCACCTGTCTTTATTCTGCTTAGCCATTGGCAGAAACGGCTTTATTCATCAACCAACAAAAGCGACGCATATACAGAAGTACGTCCCACATCAGTGTGCCAAGTACCATGCATCACCATAAAGGCTAGTCAGTAGTGATGATTCGTGATGATGCATCTGAGCAGAAACTAGTTAAACTTCTCCATGTTTGACAAGATAAGTAAGTGGCATGTTCAATGATAACGTCTTACCCCCAGGTTGTGAAGGGTAAGCAATAGCTTTGAGGCAATAGTCTGTGATGTATGTGGGAACATGTGGGATGACCCTTTGGTCAATGACTCAAGAATATGCAACTCATTCCTGGCACTGGAGCCATAAGATGTGTAGCTGGAGCATTGTCTCCACCATTACATTGTCACTACATACAAATTTCTTTCATATATGTAGTGAATTAAGGAAGCTTTTACAGTATTTGTTTTCTATGTGAATTTTCAAAAAATTTTTAATGTTGGTTGTCTGTTTTCCCCTTTTTACTGTGTGCTTTTATCCCCTCCACATTTACTCCTCATATTCTTATATCCACTTTATCTCGTTATAACACTATATTCTATTTTATCGTCCTTGGAAATTTTTTTCTTTCACTCTGGCCCATTCCAAGATACCTAACACAAAGATTTAATTGTTTTAATGGTAGAATGCAGTTTATGTCTTGAAGACAAAGATAATAGTAACCAATACTAAAATAGTAATAAAATAATGATGATGATGATGATATGATGAAACAAACTTTGTTTGTGTTCCATGTTCATTCAAATGTTAATAGTTGTTCAAGACATGAATTCATCTTTTTAATTAAATTAAATATTTAGTTTGTAAATATCAGACATATTGAGATTTTGGTCACAGAATGTATCCTAATTAATGTTTCTATTATAAGCCACTGAGATGGCTCAGGACACAAAGTTGCTTGCTTCCAAGGCTGACAACTTTATTTTAAATTCCAGATCTCATAAGATTAAAATAGGTAATCAAAATCTCCAAGATGTCCTATGACCTCCATAATTGAACTACAGTGTGTACGCTTGCAGAGCATACACATATAAACAATAAACGCCATAGTACTTGCACTTAATTCCCATTTATCTACAGTTTTGGTTATTTTATTTTAATTGACTTCTTTCATATAACTTAGTGCATATATTATTTAATTTGTTATAGCTTATTTTTGGGGACAAGTTTTCTCTCTGAAGCTAGAGCTCACTAATTTGGCTCTGACAGCTAAGAAATGAGCTCGTTTCGTGTACCTCATCTCCCCTTGGAACATAGGTATATAATTCTTAATCATGTTAGCTTCTTTAAAATACTTAAAATAAAATTCCAGGCAATTTTATCACTTATTTATCTTTTATAGTAACTGTTTTCTTGGTGATATAATGAATACCTGTTCAATTGACCTAACTTCAAAGGGGACAAGTAATTTTCAGAATTCTTGTTTAAATAATAATCCTCCTTTCCCATGTCACAGTTACCTACAGATGATTTAATTTATTGGAACAAATTAATGATTGTATTTAAAAAATTAAATACTTAGAACATTTAGCTTGAAATTGAATTCCCTGGGTCCCTACAGAGGGTAAGCGCTGTGATCCCATCCTAGTGGCACTAAGCAGATAACCTTTTCTTCACCTCAGCCCCATCCATGTCTGATCTCTCTACATATGATGATAAGGCAGACAGTTCAGTCCCCGAGGGACCTGCTGAGGGGAGTGTGGACACAATTCAAACCACATGTGCCATTTCCCATTCAACTCCACTCCCACGCAGGAGTATTCAGCTCCACTGTATGGTTCTCTTGGTGCTAAACACCTCAAAGTCGGCTTGCCCCTGAAGGCAAAAATTCCTTTGCTCTGCAATGTGATCCCCAGGCATGGCAGCCACTCTGTATCAGGCCATGTCTTTTATTAATGGTACTAACTTTACATTTAAATTTGTTTTTCATGCTTAAGGAAGTAATTATTTATCTCTTCTTTGTCCTCCGGTACAAAAAAGTATATGGTAAATCATCCATCCTTAAAATGTTATTTTATGTCATGTTAAAGACCAAAAAAAGGCCCAGAGAATCTATGAGATTTTTCTCAAGAACACCCAAGTCAGTGATGAAACACAAAACAGAGTTAGCTTTTGTGTTTTCATTTAAAGATAATGACCATCTGGCTATATTTATAAAAGAGAATGTTTGTTTTATTGGTAAATTATTGAGATGGAATAAATTATTTGAAGTTTGCTGCTGCTTGTCTTTGTTTGGACATCTGGAGAAAACAAAATCTCTAGAACTCATTGCCATAAATAGTATGAAGGAAGAACTTCAGATTACAGAAAGATAATAGTGTATCCAGTGTTTAAATACCGAGAAATACTGACTTTCTAAGCTAAATTGTCTCAACTACATTATGAGATTCTGTTATATAATGAAAAACTACTTGAAAATATACTGGATAGCAAATCAGCCAATAAATGCCTAAGTATATTTAAGAAATGGAGATGAATTCAATAAAAATAAATGCATAACATATATTATAAATAGCAACTGAAGACAATATGAAAGCTCACAAAACTAAATGGGATTACTTGAGAAGTGATAGGCACCAACAATATATAGGGAAAGAATTTAAATCAGGGCAAAATTCTCTGTCTTGCTTCACAGAAATGAGCTATCAGAATTGTGATGGGAGTTCAAATAGCTTACAGGTTGATTTCTCATATCAGTCATGAGCTTTGGTCTTCCCACCCTTGAGAGTTTTACCCTTGCTTTCCAAGAAAAAGGTGTATGTGTGAGTGTGTGTGTGTATACGATAAGTGTCCATACATACTTATGTATATTACTATATCTGCATGCAGGTAAGTGTAAATGTGCATGTGTGCATCACTGGAAACCAAGGTTTAATATTGAGTTTCTTCCAACATTGCTGTCTACCATAATTTTTGAGACAAGGTTTCCTACGAGGTTCAACTGAGAACCTAGAACTCTCCAGTTTGACTAGAATGGCTAGACAACAATTTTTAAATGTCCATCTGCCTCCTTCACACTGGAACTAAAGGCATCAGACACTATATCCTTCAAAGATGCTAGAGATTCAATCTTAAGATCTCAAGCTTTCAAGTAATAACTATACAAAATAAAATATATGTACAGACCCCCCAAAACTCCTGAGATGTTTTGATCTTCAACAGTTTTTAAACTGTTTTTCATATATTTTAATCATATTCTTTCCCACACCCACCTCCTCCTCCTAGATCCATCCCACCTCCCTATATACCCAACTTTATTTTCCCCAACTCTCTCAATAAGAAAAAAATCAAATAAAAATATGAATGAAAAATCCAATGAGGCAAAAAAAAATACTCAAACAAATAACATGAATGCACTTTGTGTTTTCTGACTATTCCTGGACTTGGGGCCTTCCTTGGAGTGTGATAGATAAACTCAATGTCACTATATTGGAGAAAACTAATTTTCCCTTTTAGGTATATATCAATAATAATAATATCTTAACTAGGATGGGGTTCATATTCTGTTTCCATTCTCGGTGATGGGATTCTGTCTGGTTTGACTTGAGTAGGTCTTAGTCATGCTTGGTTAGTTCATAGCCTCTTTGTGTCTGAAGACTCACTTATCATCTCTGGCTCTTATACTCTTACCATTTCCTATTTTGCATAGATACCAGAAACTTGAGGGGGAGGAAGTTGATAGAGATATCATGTAGGACTGAGTGATCAAAATTCTGACTCTCAGCAAATTGTCTATTTGTGGGTCTCAGTTTTTATTACCTGAAAGAAGATGCTTATCTGATGAAGGTTCAACAATGCACTGATAGGTATAGAAATGTATCAGCAGGAGTCTGTTACTTTATCAGAATAACAGTAGAATGCTGTGCCCTAGGCCTCATGACCAATCTACTCTCATTTTCTTTGAAACTAAGCAGTATCAGGGATGGATTCTGTTTCATGAAGTAGGCATTTTATTTAATTGAAAAGCAGTTGATTATTCCATCTCATTTTTAACTGTATAGTTTACAGACAGTTCACTATTTTAGGTTACAGATTTGGATATGGATAATATTGATAATTAATTTCCTCTTCTGGTAAAGAGGATAAAGCACTTCCTAAAACACTGACTGATAGTTAGTAGTGTTGAAGCTTCTAGCTGGGCACCAGCTCAATTTCTCCCTGTTTGATGACATAAATAAGTGGTCTCTTCAACAATAGTGCCATACTATCAAGTTGTGAAGGATACCCAGTAGCTGTGTTGAAATAGCCTGTGATGTTTGAGGAGGGTTTATGAAAACTCATTGGCTAATCACTACACAACATAAAATGTATTCCTGGCACTGGAGATTTTACTTTGTGATATAAAATAACTAGTTAGGTCATTGTATCCTCCACTGTAGTGACTTCATTTAAAATCTGTGTATGTATGTATATATTTTCTGTGTTAGTTAGTTCTAACCATATCCCTTCTTTTCATAACTAGTTAGGTGATTGTATCCTCCATTGTAGTGACTTTATTTAAAATCTGTATATATATGTATATATTTTCTGTGTTAGTTCTAACCATACCCCCTTTTACACTGCCCATTCATCTTCTTTTCACTTAAACTTTCTATTCTTGTTTCTGCTTTATCTCTATAAATTACTATATTCTATTTCCCTTTCTTTAAAAAAATCCTTTTCCCCACTGTCTGCTTACTGGCTACCTAAAAATCTATACTTATTCAAATTGATTAACACACATACACACACACAACACTAAAGCTTAAAAGCACAAAACCACATATAATAGAAAACATGAAATATGTTTTGTGATTATTATTTCTAGTTCCATCAATTACCAGTCATTTTTATTTTTCTTAACAGCCAAATAATACTCCATTGTGTAAATTTAATTATCTATTTTAATTATCTATTTATCAGTTTGATAGATATGTGAGCTGTTTTTAATATCTGGATTTTATTAATAGAACAAAACTGAACAGTGAAGAATAAGTAGCTCTGTAGTAAGATACAGAGTCCTTTGGATGTATGCCCAAGATATAGTTAGATCTTGTGGGAGATAAATTTTAAGCTTTTCAAGGAATGTTCACACTAATTTTTATAGTCTCAGTTTTCACTCCCACCAGCAATGAATAAGTGTCCCCTTTCTTGTATACTCCACAGAATGTACTATCATTTGTTTTTATCACTCTTGTCACAATCTCAAAGAACTTTCAATCTCCATTTTCATGATAGCTTAGTGTAAAAATGCATTATGATTAAAATCTCTCTTAAATTATAAAACCCTGAAAATTCTATTGGACCTCATAGCCAGAGTTAATAATATACTTTGAAGTCACTAAAAACTTAAGATCAATGAGTCTCATGCCATTACCATACAGTTTTTATTACTATATCTCTTTAATGAACCAAGAAATATGAGATAACTGTACTGAAGCAATTGTAACTCATGTAATAGAACTTTAAGTCACTAATGGAAGAAATAGAAAAAAGATCCCAGAAGAGCTCATGATCATGGATTGGTAGGATTAATTCTGTGAAAACGACCATCTCACCAAAAGCAATCTACGTGTTCAATGGTGCTATGATCAGAATTCCAGCATATTTCTTTACAGAACTTGAAAGGACAAATGTTCAGCTTCATATAGAAAGCACACACACACACAGAGACCACACAGACACACACACATACACAGACACATGCATACACATACACAAAAAGCAAAATAAAACAAAATAGGATGGCTAAGATAGTCTTGAATAACAAGATCTGCTGAGGGTATCATCATTCCAGTCTTCTGGGGTTGATAAAAATCTTTTTCCATTCTCTAGGCTGCTGCTTTGTTCAAATGATTTGTCCACTGCCTTTCTGAAGCTTTACAGTTTTATGAGGTCTTGTTTATTAATTGTTGATCTCAGTGCATGTGCTATCAGTGTTCTGATCCTGAAGTCTTTTCCTTTGCCAATGAGATCAAGGTTATTCTTACTTTACATTCCATCTAATTCAGTGTACCTACTTTTATATTGAGGTCATTGATCCACTGCGAGTTGAGTTTTGTGCAGGCTTTATATATAGATCAATTTGGATTCTTCTACGTACAGATATCCAGTTTTACCAGGACCATTTGTTGACAATGCTATATTGCTTCCCCAATGTGTATTTGAGGATTATTTTTAAAAAGTCAGGTATCCATAGATGTATGGATTTATGTTTGGAACTTCAATTCAACTGTATTGATCAATGTGTCTGTTTTTATACCAATACCAGATGATTTTTTTATTACTACAGCTCTCTAGTACAGCCTTAAATAGTGAATGTGAGACCTTCTACAGTTCTTTTGTAGTTCAGGATTGTTTAGCTATCCTGTTTGTTGTTTCTTTGGTTGACCATTTGTTTGTTTTCCCCTACGAAATTGAGAATTGTCCTTTCAAGGTCTTTAGAATATTACATTGGAATAATGTTAGGATTGTATTAAATCTGCAAATTGCTTTTGGTAGGAATATCTGTTTATATTAATTCTATATATCCATGAGCAATGGCAATGTTTCCATCTCCTGATATCTTCTTCAATTTCTTTTTTCAATATCTTAAAACTTTTATCATACAAGTCTTTCACTTACTTGTTTAGAGTTAAGTCAAGATATTTTATATTATTTGAGTCTATTGTAATGTGTTTTTTCCATGATTTCTTCTTCAGTCTATCGTTTGTATATGGTGGGGGGGCACTGACTTTTGTCGGGCAAGGTTGTATCTAGCTACTTTGCTGACGGAGTTTATCAGCTACAGGAATACTCCAGTTGAAGGAGTATTTAGGATCACTTATGTATACTATCTTATCCTCTGCAAATAAATCTACTTTGGATTCTTTATAATCTGTATGCTCTTGATCTCCTTTGGTTGCCTTATTGTTCTAAACAAGTCCTCAACCTCTGTACTGAATAGGTGTGAAGACAGTGGACAACTGTATCTTGTTCCTGTTTTTAATGGAATTGCTTTAAATTTCTCTCCATTTAATTTTATGTTGGCTATAGGCTTGCTGTAATCTGCTTTTATTAGTTTTGAAATACCCCTTGTATTCCTAATCTCTCCAAGACTTTTATTCTAAAGGGGTATTGGATTTTGTCAAAGACTTTTTCTGAATCTAATTAGATGATCAAATTTTTTCACTTTGTTTATATGGTGGATTACATTTAATGATCCGCATATATTGAACTACCCTGAATCTCTGGGATGAAGCCTACTTGATCATGGTGGATTATCTTTTTTTCTGTGGCCATGTATTCATCTTTCAAGCTTTTTATTGATACCTTTTACATCTATGTTAATAAGGGAAATTGGTCTGCTATTTTTTTATTTGTTGGTGGTTTGGGTATCAAACACTATAGCCTGCTAAAATGAATTGGATTGTGTTGGTTATATTTCTATTTTGTGTAATAATTTCAGTATTATTAGTATTAACACTTCTTTCAAATTCTGGTAGAATTATGCACTAAAACAGTCTAGCCACTGGGCTTTTTTTGACAGATGTTTAATGACTGCTTCTATTTCACTAGGCCTCATAGGTCTTTTTAAATCATTCATCTTAGCTTGATTTAAATTACCCATAAAGAAAATAGAAAATTGTTAATTTATTTTAGATTTTTGAGTTTGGTAGCATATATGTTTTTTAATTATGTTCTTATGATTTACTGGATTTCCTCAGAGTCTGTTTTGTCTTCATTTATCTTTGATTTTGTTAATTGCATAATCTCCGGGTACCTTTTAGTTAGTTTGGATAAAGGTTTGTCTATCTTGTTATTTTTCTCAAAGGACTAAGACATTTCATTGATTCTTTGAATTGTTCTCTTCATTTTTATTGAATTAAGCCCCTAGTTTGATTGTTCTTGCCATCCTGTCTTGGGTGTAATTGCTTCTTTTTTCTAGAGCTTTTAGGTATGCTGTTAAATTGCTAGAATGAGATCACTCCAGGTTTTATTTATTTTGCTTCGTTTTGCTTCTTTATTTCTTTAATGTTGGCACTTAGTTATATAAACTTTCCTCTTAGAACCACTTTAATTTTTTTAAACAATTTGGGTATGCTGTGTATTCATTTTCATTGAATTCTAGAAAGTCATTAATTTCTTTATTTGTATCTGCCTTGACCAATTTTTAATTCAGTAGAGACTTTTTCACGTTCTATAGTTTGCATGTTTTCTGTTGTTTCTGTTATTGATATCCAGCTTTAATCCATGGCGATATGATAGGATGTGGGGAATTATTTCAACTTCTTTTTATCTGCTGAGATTTTCTTTATATCTGAATGTGTACTCAATTTTGGAGAAAGTTCAAGAAGATGCTGAGAAGAACATATATTTTTGTGTTTAAGTGAAATAGTCTATAGATATCTTTTAGGTCCATTTGGCTTATAATGGTTATTTGCTACAGTATTTTCTGATTAGTTGTTATTTTTCTGGGTGTTTTGTTCATTGTTGAAACGAGTATTTAAGTACTCCACTTTTAGTGTGAAAGGTTCTATACATGACTTAAGCTGCAGTGATATTTCTTTTACAAACTTTCGAATCCTGTCTTTGGGCACAGATATTAAAAATTGAAATGCCATCTTGGTAGATTTTTCCTTTGATGAGTATGTAGTATTTTTCCCTATTGTTTTTGGTTAGCTTGAGGTTTAAGTCTATTTTATTAGATATTAAAATAGCTAAACCACTTTCCTTCTTATGTTCATCTCTTTGGAATATTTTTTCTACACTTTACCCTGAGGTAATATCAATCCCTGATATTCAGTTGTGTTTCCTAAATGTAGCTAAAATACTGGTTTTATTAACACATCCATTCTGTTAGTCTGTGTCTTTCTTGGGGGAATTGAAAGCATTGACGTTGAGAGGTCAATGAGTCATGACATCATCAATGAGAAGGATGACTGATTCTATTTTGTTGTTGTTGTGGTTCTGGTGGTGGTGGTGGTGGTGTGTGTGTGTGTGTGTGTGTGTATGCTTCTCTTCTTTTTATTCTCCTGGTGATATTTATTTATTCCCTGTGTTTTCAGGCATGTAGTTACCCTTTTAGGTATGAGTTTACCTTCTAGCACCATCTTTACTGCTGAATTACTATATAGATGTTGTTAAAATTTGACTTTATCGTAGGATATCTTATTTTTTCCATCTATGGTGATTAAAAGTTTTACCGAGTATAGTAGTCTGAACTAGCATCCTTTGACTCTTAAAGTCAAACACATCTGCCCATGCTGAGAGCTAAGCTTATACAGCAAGTCATAGCCACTGGTTAGCAGGTCAAACCACCAGAGGAATGACTCTCTGATGGGAAGTGTGGGAACCCACAGATGTGGATATGTTCCACCTTGACTAAAGGTCAGAGAGTTAGGACCTAGTCTTGCTCCTTCCAGATTATATGACAGGAGGTATGACCCAAAATGTGGCTACTAATGACAAGATGTTTTGACCTAATGTATGGTTACTTGAGGTTTTGGGTATTATGAAAGTGATCATTTTTTTTCTTATTTGTATCTTGGTAAAGAAGTCTTTTGCCTTCCCCTCCTTTGCAGATTGAGTTATATGCAGGCTATAAAAAATAAGCACGAGGCAAATATTAGTATTTACTAGATACCATCCCAACTCTATCTGCCTGTCTCTTATCTATTTCTTTCTTAATCTATGATTACCTCCAAGCATGGATGAACAAACTAGATGGGACCTGGCAGTTGTCACCCAGATGCAGAACACAACAAATGGCCCTCAACATGGGGCTTGCAACAGGGGAGCCCCACCTGGTAAGGCTATGGAGTTACTGATTGTAAATGACCAGCTTCTCCTGCCTGTGTTTTCTCTCATGTGCCACTTCATTTCTTCCCTAAGAACTGTATGACTTCCCTAATAACAGATATTGGTGTTTTCCCATGGCTTGTGTGTTTATCTCAGGTAAATATTCAATTTATTGGACATACATATAGCTGCAGATGGTCAGGAAGATGATTCCTGATTAAACTACATAATTTTGATGAATAAAAATAACACTAGGTTATTTTTTATTATTCAGACTGACATAGGAAAATAATAGTTTCCTCAGTCACAAAAACAGCTAATTTAGATTTCAAAACAAAATCGTTGCCCCTAGAGACAAGTATATGAAGTCATTTGCCCAAGTGTTTATTGCTGATTCAAGATCAGAGTTTCAAACAACTTCAGTATACATAATTTTCTCAGTAATTGACTTTTTGCACATAGTCCCAGCCACAGTTTATGTTACAGACTCAAGGTTCAGCCAACTATCTGTTTACTTTCTGTCCAGGAACCCTCACCAACTTAGAGCTACATGCATGGCCAAGCATTATTCACTGGCTAGTCAAAGTGACCACCTTAGCCTAAGAGAAACTATGTGATTTATCTCCTGTTATGAGAATGAGTCAG
>LOJH01047066.1:0-12858 GCA_001685095.1 Ellobius talpinus
ATGAGAATGCCTTACTGAGAAAAGGTACCAAGCCACATGGCTAAACATAGACAAAAATTACAGATTAATTTAAGTTGTAAGAGCTAGTTAGTAACAGCCCAAAGCATTTATAATTCATATAAACCTCTGTGTGTTAATTTGGAGCTGAACAGCTGTGGGAAGGGCAGGACAGAAATTTTCATCTACAGGGGTCATTCTCATTCAAACCACCCCAGGGATCAGAGCAATGTCCACCCTGGGCAGCAGCATTCCACCATCACTTGCCCACAGCCCAGCAGCCGGCAAAGAGGCCATCCTCTTTTCTCACTGAAGCTGACTGCTGAGCAGCCTTCCAAACGGAGCGCCTTGTTCTACAGTTCCTGTATTTCAGACCGAACAGCACTTCATCCTAATTGCCCACTTGCAGGCTTCTCTGTACATCCTACACCATACACCCTGGGTTGGGGCTCTAAGTCCTCTCCTCCAGAGACATGGAGCAGTGTGAGAACAGAGGCGTATGGCTGCAGTTAGAGTATTTCTCCAGAACTGGAATTAATTATTGCTACTTGCTCCTCTGTCCCTCTTAGATCTGCAAAGTGTGGGTCACAGTGACTTTGTTTTTCTTGGCCCACCACATATTGAAACCATTCCTGCATGTCGGTACTGAATATCTCTCTCAGCCAAATCCTTGTGAAAATTACTTACTGTGCAGTACAACGGAGCGAGTTTCTAAAGTTAAATGTCTTGGGGTATTTTATCTTTTCAAGTGCATACCAAAAGTGATTAAGTTCAAACTATGGGGTACTGTCCTTGCCAGTTTCCGCTCTTGACACATCTGTGTCTGGGTTTACGAGTTCAAAGGCCTCTAAAAGGATCCAATCTCTAGCTTCAGTTTTCTCCCTGTGAGTGAGAAGCTGTGTGGCATGCCAGCTTAAACCATCTGCAAAGAAGTCTGTGGCATGGGGCTTCTGCCCAAGACATCTCTAATGTGGCCAGAAGAGCCAAACCAGAGCCCTCTACCGCGCCGCACCCCTCCAAGGCAGGCCGCGGGGCGCCACAACAGGGTGGAAGGCAGAAAACACAACTGTGGGGCTCTGTGCAATGGATAAGTGTAACAGTCCTGCTCCAAAGAGTATGACTCAGCATGCTCTTACTGCACACCCAGCCATGCTGCGTTCCTGGGGCCTCGCCCTGCTGCCTGCTCCCCTCATCTTCCCCTACCCAGTGCTTTTGCCTCCCTTCCCCCGACTGCAGAGATCCAGGATCCCACAGCTCTTTTCCTCTCCGCTTATTTCCATGACTACACCACACCACCTTTCTTCCACTTTCTCCCCTCAATCCTGAAGAGATTATCTGTGGGATTCGTACAGTTAACCTGGTATTATGAACCCAGAAAGCCCGTCACAGTTTTCAACCTTTCCCCAAACCCTAGGTTTACTTTTCAGTGCCTATTACGAGACAGCATTCAGTCTCATTCGTGGTGGCCGTCCTTAGAAACCCGTAGACTCACCCAAGCTTATTTATCATCCCAGGCAGTTCTGATGAAGCTACTACAGCCATGGGCAGAGCCACAAGGCACTGGACATACATGCTCAGGGCTCACTCTTGCCGCTGGACTGGCCCAGTGCAACACTGCAGTATTTCTTTAGGCAGATTACCATAAACAAATGTCCTTCTTGATGTCTACTTATTCACACTTTTTTGCATTTTTTGTGTTTTTTTGTTAGTGGTTTTACTGTACAAAATGGCCCCAGGACAATGCTGATCAATAAGTGCTGAGTTGGGCAGGGGGAAGATATTCTGGTGAGCCCGTCCACAGGAGCACAGCTATAGATAGTGGTAGCTTAGTGGTATACATTTCAAAAAACTAAGAGGAAATATTTTGAAAGTTTCCACCATGAGGGAATAATAAATGTTTAAAGAGATATGTTTAACATGACTTTATATCACACTATATGTGCATGTATGTGTGTGTTGAAACATGTTGCCCCACTAGTACATAATTTTTATGTGCTAGTTAAAAACAAATGTAATAAATAATGAAAAATAATTATAAAAAGTAAAACTGCTACCAAGAATTCAGCATCCCTGATGCCCCAGGTTTCAGGCAGTTGTGTACTCTATGCAAGCTGAGCACCAAGCTGCATCCAATGGTCATACTTCTCTTGAACATGCAACCAATGGTAGCTGTCTTAGTTAGGGTTTCCACTGCTGTGAAGAGACACCATAATGATGAAACTCTTATACGGGAAAACATTTAATTGGGGCTGGCTTACAGTTTCAGAGGTCTAGTCCATTATCATTATGGCAGGACTTGGAAGCATACAGGCAGAGTGCTGGAGAAGGAGTTGAGAGTTCTATATTCGGATCTGCGGGAAACAGGAAGTGAATTCTCTCTACACTGAACATAGCTTGAACATAGGCGACCTAAAGCCTGCACCCAAGGTGACATACTTCCTCCAACAAAGCTACACATACTCCAACATAGCCATACCTTCTAATAGTACCACTGTCTAAGAACTTACTGGGGCCAATTACATTCAAACTACCACAATATTTAACCATCAGTTTTACTAAAGGATGTGCCTTCAAAGAGAAACACAGAAAGACCCAGTGAGATGGCTCAACAGTTAAAGATGTTTGCTGCCAAGCCTGATTGACCTGATCCTTGGAACACACATCATGGAAGGAGAAAACTGACTACTACAAGGTGTTCTCTGACTTCCAGACATGCACCATGGCATGTGTGTGTGCGCATGTGTATGTGTGCACAATCAATATCAATCAATCAATAAATGTAAAAAATTAAGGCTGTGGGTCCATCAGTTGACAAAATCATGACCAGAGGGTCACAGGAACCTACCCTTGTATTTCCCATAGAGCAAACGGCTTTGTGTTCACTACTTCAGCATTCTAGGTGGCTTTATAGAACATAATTACTGCAATAGTAAATAGTAAAGATTGACAGTCAATACAAATCAAGAATCAAATCAAATTAACGTTACACACACAGGAGGAGAGCATTTTCCCTCTTTCACAGATGTGCAGATTACAGTCTTGTTTCACCATTCCCTCTGATGTCAACTTCCAGAGTTCCCCAGCTCCTGGCCAGGCTGGTCTCCCAGCCATGAGTCCTCCCACGCCGCGTGAACAGCCTCAGGTCCTGCACCAAAGTCTACTCCTCTCCCCCCCAACACCCAGCCCCACCCCCTTCTGAAGCCACTGCTTTAGCCCTGAGGTAAAGCAAGAGTGGGCTCCAGTTATGTCCACTTACATTTTCTTTGCAGATTCCTATTTCATTGGTCCCAGTTGTGAGCTGCCCATGTCCTCCCTAAGCCCACACTTCTAGAGTGTTTGCCTTCATGCTGCTGTTCAATGAATTGGCAAGTCTCCATGGAGATGCTCACTGTCCTAGCTAGGTTTCTGTTGGTGTAATAAATGCCGCAACCACAAGCAAGTTGGAGAGAAAGGATTCATTTCAACTTGCAGTTTACAGTCTATCATAAAGAGAACTCAGGGCAGGAACTCAAGGCAGGAACCTAGAGGCTGGAACTGAAGCACCAGCCATGGGGAAAGACTGGTTACTAACTTACTCCCATGGTCTACTCAGTTTGTTTTCTTACAGTTCCTAAGATCCCTTTTCCAATGGTGACACCATCCACAGTGGGTTTAGTGCTTCCACACCAGTTATCAATAAAAAAAAAATCCCCAGACATTGTCTGTAGGTCAATTAGATGGAGGTATTTTCTCAACTGAGGTCCCTTGTGCCAAGTTAACAAAAACCAAACCAACACACTAATTGACTCAAACCTTCCTGTTCTGCACACACCTTCGGTTTTCCCTCTTATACTCCAGCTAAAACAAAAGCATCGCCATGAGCACTCTGACTGCCACACACACACACACACACACACACACACACACACACACACCCATCTCACTTGAAGACTCAAAAACCTTGCATGTGTAGATGTTCCCATCAGCCTGTTTTCTGACCACAAATGATTGGTTAAAATGGTCCACAAGCTCATCCCCATCCAAACTGTGTGTTGTGATTCACTACTGTGTGGCTCCAAGGGACCAGGACAACCTCTGCACTCCTCATCTCTGGCAGCAACACCTTCTTGAGTAAGATGATTATTGAAATGTCAGCTCTTCTAATAAATCCTTGGAAATGGAAGCATTGTGATCTAAAAATAGTCATTGTGTGACCCCCCAGGGAATTAAAGGATCCAGACATTGAGCTTCAAGGACGATTCCATGACAAGAGAAAGGGAAACTCACAGTGGCAGAACCCACCACCACCACCAAGGAAACCTTAGCAAGAGTTCACATGGTCCCTGTCCAGCCCTCCAACTGCAGCTCACAGAAGATGTGGAGGCCAAGGGACCCTTCCAACTCTACCACTGAGATGCAATCAGGGTCGAAGAACTTCTCTACGAATGGTTAACCATGAAGAGAAAAAAGAAATGAAGAAAGCTTACAGATTCAGCGAGAATTACATCATAACAACAAATTTTCAATATGTGGAGGTTCCGTGGACTTTAATTTAATAAACTGTTAAAAGTAAGATGTGGATGAGATAATTAGAAAATTAAGTACTAACTGCACATTCAATAATATTAACAGAGTATTGTTAACTGTTTTAAGCATAATGACATTGTGAGTATCTTTAAAAGAACAGACCTTATCTTTTTTTTGCAGACATATTTTTGTGAACTTTTTTCTTAGCATGCAGAGGAAAGGGTTGTATAGTCTTTATAGGGATTCACACAAACATATTTGTTGCTGAAATGATACAGTTGTGGGGAACACACTTCGTGGTAACACAGGGCCGGGGGAGAGGGGTGTAAAATTGGCAGAGGTTTTGCTGGTTGCTGCTGAGTGAGGCAGATGGCATGCACATCAGGCCATTCTGGCTGCTCCCGTGCATATTTAAAATTCTCCAAAACAAGGGATAACACAAGCATACGGAATGCCGCTCTCCAACTTCCTAGCCACATGGCCTTTCCTAGTTCCTCAACCTCACTGAACTCCTTTTGTGAACCACATGCACTGCTGTCGGCATCCTGATGAGAACACCAATTAAGCTTCACGGCACACAAAACAAAGGGTCAGTGTGTAGCTTACTCTTTTGCAGATTTATGGATTGTTTTCATTTATTTAATGTGTCTATGTATATGCATGGACATGTACAGGTGCCCACGAAGGCCAGGAGAGAATGTTGGACCCCCTGGAGCTTGAGTTCAAGCTGCTGTGAGCTGCCTAGCATGGGTGCTGGGAACAGAACTCAGGCTCTCTGCAAGAGCAGCGAGTGCGCCTAACAGCTGGGCCACCTCTCCACCCTCTCCTGACTTTTCTGATGCTGGGATAAGTTGAACTGACCAAGGCAAGTTATAGAAGGAGGGGTTTATTCGGCTTCCAGTTCCAGGAGGATAAGAGTCCATTGTGGCAGGGGAGTGGGGCAGCAGTCAGCAGACAGGGCAGTGGGGGAAGAAACTGGGGACTCACGCTTGAACAACAAGCAAGAAACAAGAGGGCGCAACAAGGACACTGTGTGAGATATTGAAACTTCAGTGCCCACCACTAGTGACATACTGCTTCCAACAAAGCCACACCCCCTAAACATACCCAAACAGCGCCACCAACCTAGGCCAAGTATTCAAATGCCTATGCCTGAGACTATGGGGGACATTTATCATTCAAACCACCACGGTCAGTTTAGACGAGGAGCAGGAGGGGGACAAAGAGAGGAACTCCGTCTCTCTTCCAGTCTCTTTGAAATCTATTTCTCCAGCCCTACCTGGGGATCAGAAGCACAAACTGCATTTCCAAACACTAAGAAATAATTTTTCTAAGCCCAGGAACTTTAAACAGGAGAAACATTTACCTATTCACAGGCTATTTCACTTGCTTCTGGGATAAAATGTAGAAATTCTGCTTCAAGTATTTCCCGCCAGCCCATTTCCGTTGTTGGTGGCTAGCTCAGGGGTGAATCTCAAACCCACTCCCTTCCGCTGAGACACGGCAAATCTGATGAAGGTTCTGGGACAGGATCCTTGATCATTTAAAAGTAGGATGGAAGACACACAAGGAGGAAAGAGTTCACTGCCATTGCTATCGAGTTAAGAGAAAGCTAAAGGAATCCAGCTTTGCCTGGAAAGACGGAGACAAGTCAACGGACATCTTACGTCAATCACAGCACAAATGGGGGTGGGGAGAAGGTCCCATGGAAGGAGTATGGGGGGAAAGATGCAAGCGACTCACCAGGACTAGAGTGACTGGAAGCCAGATAGGCTGGGGTGAAGGATGGGGAGAAAGGGAATGTGGTAGAGACGTGGCAACAGGGTTAGGCTGTGCTGATGTCGGAGGACCTCCTTGTAAAGGAATTCGGCTAGGATGTGGCTCCTAATATAAGATATGCACATGATGCCTGGAGCTGTAGCAGTCATCTTGTGACTAAGAGAGAAGATTGTTTAAGAGGCTAAGTGACTGAACAGAAAGGGGTAAGAAATCTGGGCTCTCAGCGACCGGCTCAGGTGACCATCTGTGGAATTCTTGTTTTCTTTGTAATAAGCGCCACCGTTGTTTAAGCTGAAAGTGTCTTACACGAAATGGACTCGCCAGAATCACTCAGCTAATGAGGACATCAGTGCAACAAGATACAAGTCTTAGCAGGCCATTCCTTTCGGTCCATCCTACTCCTTTCATCCCCTGTCCATCCCTTGCAAGTGTCAGCAAATTTTAGATGAGCTTAAAATGCGGGGGGAGGGGGGCTCAGAATAGTGCTTATTGTCTTAGCCCCAGTGGCCAGCAAAGTAAAATACTCTATAAAATAGTGTCCTTCTGGCTCCTAAAGTCTGCCTGTTTCAAATCCGGGCTCAGCTGTCACCCACACTTCCTAAGAATCCATTCAGCAATGTCTCTCACCTGCACTATAGTACTCACACCCAACTCCTGCCCAGGGCCTCCAGCGCTCATTGCGGTCACCACTCCTTCAGGGCCATCAATCAACCTTACCTCCTAAGCTCAAGCCAGATCATTTGCTACACCTCTTAAACACCACCAGTATCAGGAGCCACACCCTGGCTGAATTCCTCCTATACAAGGAGGTCCTCCGACATCAGCACAGCCTAACTCTGTGAGATGTCCCTTGACTTGTCTCCACCTTTCCAGGCGAAGCTGGATTCATTCCTTCAGCTTTCTCTTAACTCCACAGTAGTGGCCATTGTCACATGACTGTGTAGTGACGTGTCCAACTGCCCACCCTCACCACCAAAGTAAAAATGTCTTCCAGAGACCACTCTCTCTGGAATGGGATGTGAAAGGAGAAAGAAGGAAGGTGCTGGCAATTTTCCCAGCCGCTAAGTCGAGAAACCTGGAAGTTATGAATTTCCAGAAGGGAAAGGAATGCTGTGTGCAAGACTCCCACTTTAAAGATAAGTAAATCGCCTCTTCTTTCATCTGCTTTGCGCTATTTGTCACCAGATTGGCTGTTAGAAGCTCTCTCCCAATGTCTGCCAGATCTCCTGCCTCTGCGTCAGCCCAGCCACATACACACACTCAACTGGGATTGGTAAAGAATTCTCAAGATTGGCCTCCTTAGTCCAACCCATGCTGATGGAAGAAACCGTGAATCAATTCAGGCTGTTGTTCCAGGCACCCAAGAAAGCTGCTAGACTTTCCAGCTGACTCTGGGTTTTTAATCCAAGCTCCCATCTGGGCTCCTGAGCTCGGTCATCCAGGTGATCCTCTTAGCCCCACGGTTCCCACACTCCCAGACACACATGCTCTGTCCCAGGTTCCTCCTGAGATCAGAAATATGGCAGGCTCCTGACTTCCAACCTTCTGCTCAGTCAAAGACTGTACCCCAACTGTTTGCCTACACTGACTAAAACTCTGCTGTATTTGAACATGGCTCATGTGTTGACTACATAACCCTCAGATTATACTTTAACAGATATTTGAAACTTTGGGAAGAAGGAATTCATTGGTGGTGTGACTTTGAAGTCATTTGAACACATGTAGCCCCTCATGTCGCTCTCACCCTCTGCGTACTAGAATTTTACCAGGCAATGAAAATGTTCCATGAAACCACACACTCCCCTGCCATAATGCTTGGCTGAAGTATATGGAGCCAAGAGCTGAATGAACCCTTTGGACTCAAAATAAATTCATCCTGTGCCAAGCATTCTGTTACAGTGCTGACTTACTAATACAGCCTGCAGTTTGGCTCAGTGGGTAAAGGTGCTTGCCACTAAGTCTGACTCCCTGAGTTTCATCCCCAGAACCCATCCAGTAGAAGTAGAGAGCTGACTTTGGCAAGTTTTGACCATTGTCGTTTGACCACCACAGGCATACACACATAACTAAATAAATGTAATTAAATTTTGAAACCATATTATCCCACATTCCCGCCATTATGTCTTCCCTCCCACAGATTACAATAATCTCTGCTCTCCCTGAACTCCTACGGCACTGATGTGCACTGTTCAGGCTCTGATTAAGATTTTATTACCATGAAAAGACGTTATGACCTCAGAAACTCTTACAAAGGAAAACATTTCATTGGGGCTGGCTTACAGTTTGGAGGTTTGGTCCATTACCATCATGGCAAGGAGTATGACAGATGCCTACAGACATGGTGCTGAAGAAAGAGCCAAGAGTTCTACATCCAGATCAGTAGGCAGTAGAAGGAGAAAGTGACACCAGGTCTGGCATATTTCCTCCTACAAGGCCACGTGTTCTCCATCAAAGCCACAACTCATAACAGTGCCACTCCCCTAGGAACCTATGAGGGCCATTTTCATTCAAATTACCAGTCTCACACTTGGCATTAAGTGACTTGAGGGCATGGGCTATGTCTTCAGCAGCTTACATGCCCAGCACTCTGTCTCCTACAGTCCCTGCTTATCAATGCCTACTCCTCCTAACACTCAGTATGAATGTTCCCTGCTTAGGAACTAAAAAAAAAAAAAACTAAAAACCTAGCACCTCTGAACTGCTAAAGAACTCGGCAATGTCTTTATTTCAACATTTGCCACATTCTTCCTGCAGAATGTGTCTTCCTGTGAAGAGACACAGTGATCACAGCAACTGTTATAATGGAAAACATTTAATTGGGGTGGCTTATAGTTTCACTGGTTTAGTCCATTATCATCAAGGTGGGACATGAAGGCAGACATGGTGCTGGAGAAGGAGCTGAGAATTCTGCATCTTAATCCTGAAAGAAACAGGAAATAAACGGTGTCACCAAGCATAGAAGACCTCAAATCCCATCCCCAATGACACATTTCCTCCAACAAGGCCACACCTACTCCAACCAAACCTTCTAATAGTGCCACTCCCTACGGGGGACATTTTCTTTCAAAACACCACACTCCACTCCCTGACCCCCAAAGGCTTGCAGCCATATCATAATGCAAAAATGCTTTTAGTCCAACTTCAAAAGTTCCCATAGTCTATAACAGTCTCAAATGTATTCAAATGTATTTAAGTGTACGGAGTTCCAAGTCTCTTCTGAGATTCATGCAATCTTTTTGTCTTTCTCTTTATTTTTCTTTTCTTTTTTTTCTTTTTTATGTTTTTCAAGACAAGGTTTCTCTGTATAACAATACTGGCTATTCTGGAACTTGCTTTATAGACCAGGCTCGCCTCAAACTCACAAAGACCCTCCTGCCTTTGCCTCCCAAGGGATGGGATTAAAGTGCACCACCACCTCATGACTCATGCAATCTCTCAACTGTAATCCTTTATAAAAACAAAGTCAAAGATCAGATCACATATTTCCAACATATAATGGCACAGGACATACATTACCATTCCAATTGTAGGGAAGGGAGCACGGTGAGGAAATATTGGACCAAAGCAAGACCAAAAACCTGCTGGGCAAGCTCCAAACTGTATCTCTATGTCGGATGTCAAACACTCTTCAGATATCCAACTCTGTTCAGCTTCATTGACTGCAGCATGCTTCTCTCTCTTGGGCTGGTTCCACTCCCTGTTAGCAGCTCTCCTTGGCAGGTATCCCGTGGTTCTGGCATCACCAACATCTTGGGATCTCCAAGACAATTTAGACTTCACTTTCACAGTTTCATGCAATGACCTCTCTGGACCTGTACGCAGAGTGTGGTGGTTTGAAAGAAAATGACACCCAAAGAGAGTGGCACTGTTAGGAGATGTGGCCTTGCTGGAGAAAGTGTGTCACTGTGGGGACAGGCTTTAAGTTCTCTTTTGCTCAAACTTTCCTCGGTGAGTGTGTCAGCTGACTTCTTATTGCCTGCAAGATGTAACACTCTCAGCTCCAACAGTACACCTGCCTACACATCACAGTGTCCCACCATGATGAAAGTGAACTAAACATCTGAACAATAAATGAGCCACCCCAATGAAATGTTTTCTTTATAAGAGTTGCTATGGTCATGGTGTCTCTTCACAGCACTGAAAAATCCCTAATACAAAAATTGGAACGAGGGACTGGGGTCTTGTTGTGATAGGCCTGACCATGCTTTTGTTTGGAGGAATTTGGAGTTTGGTACTCTCACTTATGAGAGCAGTGGAATTCTTCAAGTGCTGCTTAATGGGCCATGTTAGTAGGAGCATAGAAGACAGTGGTGATGAATGTGATTGGATGAACTCTGGAGTGTCCACTCAATAGGTTTCAGAGAAGAATTTTAGTATGTTGCTTAGAGATTGTCCTTGTTATATTTTGGTGGAAATATCACAATATTTGGAGGAAAGTAACTGCCTTTTGCCCTTGTCCAAAGAATCTTCCTGGGGCTAAAGTGAAGAGTTTTGGATAAATTCTCTTGGCAGAGGAAATCTGAAAACAGCCTAGTATAGATGTTACCATGTGGTTTTTAGTGGAAACTCTAATGAAGATTTATAATGAATAGGACCAAACTGAGCAGTGTAAAATACAAAATGAAAATTTTGAGGGAAAAGGGAACACCAGGAAATGGAACAGAACTAAATTCTGGGTTCAAGGAGATAAATGGGTTAAGAAATGGGATAAAGGGAGTGGTGATCTCAGGATAAGATCCCACCCAGATAAGCTTCCATCTTGTGAAAAGAAACTAAAGAAAAACTTAGAGGCAGGGATGGTGGAGCACACCTTTAATCTCAGCACTGGCAAGGCAGAGGTTAGCAGATATCTATGTCTGAGGCCAGCCTAGTCTACATAGCAAGTTTCAGGACAGCCAAGCTTAGGCAGTGAGGGACAGAAAACTGCTAAAGGTGTAATTTGATGAGGGGGACACGATCCAGCCCTAGCAAGCAGAAGAACTTGGCAGCTTCAGTCATGTGGTTCTGGCTTTAGAGTTAAGGACAGAGGAAATGGGTTATGAAATTTGCCTCCACACCTAAAGCAAGCCACTGAAGTCAGGCATATGTTGGGGTGTCCCTGAATGGAAGCCTAGAGAGGCCATTGTGTTAAGCTATGAAGTTGAAACCTGGATTGCCATGGGCAGCCCAAGATGTTAGAGATGCCAGAGTCATGGGATACCTGCTAAGGAGAGCTGCTAGCAAGGGTGGAACCATCCCAAGGGGAAGAAGTGTGTTTGCAGTCAACGAAGATGAAAGGAGCTGGAAATCTGATGAGCACTTTGACATCAGACATGGAGCTGCAGAGTTTGGAGTTAGCCCAGCTGGTGTTCAGTCTTGCTTTGGTCCAGTATTTTCTCACTGTCCTCGCATCCCTGTATTTTGGAAAGGCAATGTACATCCTGTGTCATTATATGTTGGAAATACGTGATATTTTTATTCTTATTTTTACAAGGGGATTATAGCTAAGAGATTGTCATGTGTCTCAGAAGAGACTTTTGACTTTTGACTTTGAAATGAGTATAATGCTGTTATAGACTATGGGAACTTTTGAAGTTAGATTGAATGTATTTTTTGTATTATGATATGGCTATAAGCCTTTGGGAGCCAGGGAGAAGAATATAGTGGTTTTAAAGAAAATGGCCCCTAAAGGGAATGGCACTATTAAAAGGTGTATTTTGTGAATCAATACATGTATGAGTGGGGTTGGATTCCATACATGCACATTTTTATTCCTGGCTACCATATTGATAGTCAGATGAAGTCATCTCTAACTGACTATCAATGGTAACCTTTAAGTGAGGAAAGGTTATCAAAGATAGGAAAGGCAGAGTGGCTGGCCCATTCTCACAAAGTCAGTCATGGTAACCAGGAACATCATTCTTAGAATATCCTAGTTCTAACACTGAAAATTTTATGTCTAAAAAGTCCCTAGCGGTCCAGGTCAGTGACCTCTGCAGAAGCAGGTCCGAGACAGGGACACCCACGTAAGCAGGCTCAAGGCAATGACCTCCATGGGACCAGGCCCAAACCAGTGACCTCTGCCAGAGCAAGTATGAGGGAGTGACCTCTGAGGGAGCAGGCCTGAGCCAGCAACCTCTGTGGGAATGGACCCGTGCCAACAACCTCCATGGGAGCAGGGCTGAGTGAGAAACCTCCACGGGACCAGGCCCAAGCCAGNGACTTTGTGGGACCAGGCCCAGGCCAGCAACCTCTGCCAGAGCAGGCCCAAGCCAGTACTGGGCCTTTGTCAGACCAGGCCCATGTCAGTGACCTCCTCTGGACCAGGTCCAAGCCAGCGACCTCCATGGAAGCAAGCCCAAACCAACTACCTCCATGGGACCAGGCCCTAGTCAGTGACCTCTGCGGAAGCAGGCCCAAACAAGCAACCTCTATGGGAGCAGGGCCGACCAACCTCTAGGATTGCAGATCAACCTCTGGGAGTGCCAAGCAACCCCCAGGAACACCAAGTGACCTCTGCCTTGACTGGAACTTTGGCCCCAACTCCACCACAAGGAACAACCATCTGAGCCTTGGATCCACTGGCACCTGGAAGAG
>LOJH01047067.1:0-13285 GCA_001685095.1 Ellobius talpinus
AGTAGTAATCGTGGTATAATCTGGCAGTTTTTCAAGTCAAGTATTTCTTAAATTTTCTGAAAAATTTTATAGTATTTTGTAGTTTGACACTGGGATAAGACAGTTATACAGTGTTAGCCTGCTCCACAAGGCAGATGACACCATGGGCTGCAACAGTGAGGGGGCAGGGAAGGCCACAGTGTGAACTGTAGGAAAGCCTCCTTTTCTCCCCCAGACAACACCTCTATCCGCAGTGAGCTCAGCGTCTATAAACTCTATACTTTAAGAAGGAAAGGAAGTATCTGATTTCATAAAGAGTTGGTACCAGACGGGTCAAATTAAATTTTGAAAATAATTAAGTTGCTTAGTACTTTGAAAGGTCAATATTCAGCTAGCATTTTGACAATTCCTAAGGTAAATGGAAATGCATGTTTGGGCTGGAATCAAGCTGAGTGTGTAGGCCCACTGCAATGGACTGAGCAATGCAGACTCAAGGGCCAGGAAAGCTTGGGCTTAGTCTCTGTCCTGCTATGACCTCTGCTAGTACATCCAAGTTAGGATGAAGGACTGGAGAATTCATTATCTCTTTTAGATTCTAACTCGGTCTTCCCACAGTTATAGAACAAGGCTTAGAACCGTCACTTTATCTTTGATTGAGTACTCTGTTGTTCCTTCCTGATCACTAATATCTTGATGTCTTTTTGTATTAGCTATTTTTCTCACTGATGTAACAAGATAACTGACAAAGGCAAAGGAAGGAAGGAGGGGTTTGTGTTGTCTCACGGCTCAGGGTACTGTCCATCATTGTAGGTATGTCATGGCTCCAGGAGCATGAGGCAGCACACTATACCCACAATCCACTTAGAGTTCACTTTCTCATTTCAAAGTCTCTCACAAATATGCCTAGAGATGTAAGTCCTTGGTGAGTCTAGCCCCTGCCAACTGGACAATCAATGCTTACTCTCACTAACATGTATGCTGCTTTAAAGTATTTTTTTTATTTTTTTACTCTTTTTTTTAAGATGGGGCCTTATTGTTTAGCTGAAGCTGGCCTCAAACTCCCTATGAAGCTCAAGTTAGCTCAGCCTGTGATTTTCCTGGTCACACTTCCCCGAGACTGGGGTTACAGATATGTATCATCATGCACACTCTCACACATTCATTCTACAGAGGAAGAAATTATAGCTCAAAGAAGACATGGTGGGGTTGACAGCAACCTGTGTGTGAACTGGAAAACAGACCGACACAAGTGCTCCTGGCCCCAGCTGTAGACACAGTAAAAAGAACAGTGGTTCAGATAAAAATGAGACAGGTTCAGGAAGAAGTAGTGCCCATAGACATGAAAGACAGGTGCCGTTCTATAAACTCATGAGCGGCATCAACAAAATTGTAATTGAAAACACACCTGTCTTAGTAAATAAGAACTCACATGCTTTGTTCTCTACAAAACAAATACAAACATAACAAGAGGGAGAAAAATTCAATCTATTCAAATATAAAAAATAATACCAAGAAAATTCCTACCCTTAACAGAATTTCCAAAAAAAAGAAAAAAAAATCTATTTGGTTTTGGTCTTCAATGACTGACACAGGATCCAATTCAAGTTGCTTTATTGCCTCTTTTCCAAGAAACTGCAGCTATACCCAGAGCCCAAATTCAGAATAAATGTGAAAACAGAAAGCGGCTATGAAAAAGTGTTAGCATTGTCAATGTTATTATTGCTGATGGACATAAAGTGACCTTATTGTAATAATTTCATCTAACTAGACTCTATCAGTCACAAAGAAAAGTACTTTCTGATGCTTAATACAAGTATACATGCCTTTTTTAAAAAAAGGGATGTGCATCTGAAACACAATGCAGATTTCTAGTTTGCCCATCATTCAACTTTAAAGCCAACTGGGACAAGAACATATCTTCCTGGGCCCAAGCTTGCTCTTTGCCCTTTTCCATGTTACACAGAAAAAAAATTCATATGGAAATCAGTCCAGACTACATGCCAGCAGGGAGCCTGGAATGATGACATTACAAGAAAATATATTTATATTCTGTTGAGAATACACTGAACATGTTTTCACACTTTGACGGAAACAATTTTTCTCTGTTAAGACACACACATCCACACAAAATGCATTTTGCCTACTGTTGCATGCTATTATATAGACTTTATATAGTTGATGTGTGTGACCTGAATGAGTATATGCATACCACATGCATGCAATAGTCCCTGGAGGCCACAAAATAGCATCAAATGATATTATGGAAATGGAGTTACAGGTTATTGTCTACCAGGTGGGTGCTGAAACTTGAACCCAGATCTTCTGCAAGAGCAGCAAATGCTCTCAACTATCACTCCAGTTCTAGGATAATAATTTATTATTAATGAATTCTAGGAGCCTCCAAGAAAGAATCCTATGTCTCCAACCCCAAAGCACCCCCCTCTGAGTCTTCCAAGTCCCAACAAGGTAGGACAGGATGCCAGGCATGAGCTTTGAAAAGCTCCTTTCTCATGTAAAGAATGCAGGATTGATGGAGGTCATTTTTCCTATTTCATTTGTCAATCAAAGAAGGTAGCGATTCTGACCGGGGTTACCAGTTGGGAAAAAGAGAATCCAGAAACCTGAAGAGGGAGAATCAGGAATTGCATCAGCATCTGACTGTTATGTCCACTCCCCTCTGACCTTGTGGTCTTGTTCACCAACTTTCATGAGAAAATAGGGGCCTCCATCACTTTATCCGTTTGCTGCAAGAGTCCCTCAGAAAGAGATGGTCCTTCCCTGTCCTCCTCAAACTGCAGCTTCAGGACTCAAGGGAGTGGGTGGTAATTTCCCATCTGACCAAGGATCCACTCTCACGTTTACTAAGAAGAATGCAAAGACCTGGACAGTCTGTCAAGTTGAGGTAATAATTTGTCAGAATTCCAGGTTTTTCTGGGGAGAGGCAAAGCACTAGTGATTGACAAGTAGGGGAGAAACCACATCCTCGCTGACACGGTCTTTGTGAAAGGCTTCCTCTGGAAAGTCCTCAGTGGTTCCACAGCGTTCATAAAATGATCAAAAGTGCAGTCAGTCCTCTCAGAAGGAACACTGGCCTGTGGAAATTCTGCCGCTGCTCTGCACCCAGGGGACTCAGCCCGTAGGTTCCACTGAGGCAGGGAAGTGTTTGTGTCCTATTACTGTTGCCTACTTGACTGAGCTTTGGGATCGCCTGCATGGGGAGGCTTTGGGCCACTGTTCTCAATGAATGAAAACGTGTCGATAATCTTGGAGAAAAGAATCCCCTTTGAGAAGCTCAAATGAAACTCGAGATGAAAGAGAATTGAAGATTAAAAAGAGACCACGAGGGAACGAGGCTGCTACAACCTGACCAAGCTGGAAAATAAGAAAGTTTGGAACCTGCTGCCTGATGCTCACACAGTGTAACGTTTCAATTTAATTTTCAGGAAAATAATCGGCAAGGTGTCTGAGCATTGGAATCCCCCAGCCAGGCTGAGCTGCTTCACAGCAGCCTGAAGGGAATGCTCCTTGCTCACGGGCAAGCACCATGCCCTCAGTGGCTTTCTTTTGTTCTCTTCTTAATACATTGATGCTACATGCGGCTCCTCTGTACATAGAGGTCTGCAACTGAAAACGCAGATTTTAATTACAAATTATGATAGCGTTTCCTCTACCCCTACTGTGTGTTCTTCTCTAACGTACTATAATGCCTACCAAATGTTCTTTGGTTTCTGTCTTTTCACCTGCCTTTATTAAGTTAAGCACTCTTCAAATTGGAAAAGAATAAATTCTATTATCACAGGGAAAGCTGATTAAAATGTATACATAAAAATAAGAATGAGTTGGAAAACTGCTTTTGACATGTTTTAATGACCTGGGTTTGAATGAGAAGCATTAAAAAATTTAAGAAACAGATCTATGTGTTTGAGGCCAGAAAACATCGGCTCACTGAACCACCATGCTGCATTTTGAAGGAGACATGAAAATGTCAAGGACAGGACTGGGGGGATGGCTTGGTGGGTGAAAGAGTTAGAATCCCTAGAGCCCATGTAAAAGCTAGACATGCTGCCAAGGCATCTGCAACCCCAGCATTCCTACGGGGAGACTGGCAGTGGATACAGTTGAATCCCCAATAGTCCACAGGCCAGTGTTCCTGGCATACACAGTGGTGTGGGTGGGGCAAAGTGTCTCTGCTTCACATATTCTTGTACTCATTCACGAATGTGCACACACAGAAATGTCAGAGTCCCAGAATATTGTGGAGAAGGACAAACAAACCACTGACTGACGAGTGAACCAGACTGGGATGGGTATAGATGATATGAACAGAACAAAATGTGGGGACTCAGTAGCTCTGGTGTCCTAAATTTAAAAGTAGATATGGAGATTAAGGAAGGAAATGTCACATTGGCCGAAAGGTTTCAACAAAGATGACTTGAAAAGAAAACATGAGGATGAGCCAAGTGCAGTTTTGCTAGACAGACTGGATACTGATCAAAAATGTCTTCTGCACAAACCACAGGAGATAACGCTGAGGACTCTCAGATTGCCAACTTCCACATGTTCAAGGCAGATGCTGTGTGACCTGGGACAAGTGGGACTTTATCCCAACATAAGCATGGAGAATATACCTGAGGGGACTCGTTTCAGCTGCCTGTGGCTAAGGCCTATGAGAAGGAAAGAAGGTTGAAATTATTTTCCATATTTAAAGGGATCCCAGGATGCTCCAATTCCGACCATGGCAGGAAGAATTTGGTTGGCACACACTCCTTTCCAGCAATATAAAACCCATTTGGTTCACTTTTAGATGAGATTAAAAAAATGAGGATTTTTATTTCTTTTTGATGTAGGATTCATACACTTCGTTTTAGCTCCCTGTGAATCCACCAAGACCACACACTGCTATCTAAGTTAGAGTTCTATAACAATAAGGCTTTCCAAAGAAATGCATTCTAATGATAATTCACTGATATTTCCAAAAACAAATCTTGAAACAACATGCGTATTTTGATGTATTTCTAGGATATATTGTTATAACCAAGTCAGCAAAAACAAAACAATGCCAGTTTTATTATTGTCATTTATATACATGTTCTATAAAGTATTGGATGCTAAATTACCACTCAGACATAATTATTCATTTCAAATAAGAAGAGAAAAGTTGTGTATTCCTTTAAATTTTATCTAGATCTTTGCACAGTACCTGTTATCAATATTTCCAGTTAAAAATATCATGACCTTGCTTGAGATTTTATTAGATAATAAACAAAAGTAAGAACAATTAATTAACTTCTAAGTCTTGGTAGAACAAAGAAAATATTTCTATAGGTGCACAAATATTGACATAATGTTTATTTTATCACAGTTATCATTTATCATTTTTATTTATCATTATTTATTTTATTTATCATTATCATGTATCATGTACTTAGTTATCATTATTCAGTCATGAGTAATTTTTATTGTTGTTGTTGTTCATTAAAAACTTACATTGGTGCTAGAGAATTTGCTCAGTTGCTGAAAGCACTTGCTGATCTTTCAGAGGACCCAAATTAGGCTCCCAGCACCAACTCTGATCTGTTCACAACTTCCTTGACTCCAGCTCCAGGGAATACAACACCCTTTTCTAGTCCCCATGGGTACTGCACTCACATGCAAATATACATAAGTACAAAATCAAAAATAAAAAAAATATTTTTATAGACTTACCCTTGGGCTTTGAGACCGCTGAAAATTAACATAATAAATTCAACCATTTTCTTACCTGACTGGGTATATCACATTCTATGCTCAACATAGATGTACTAGGCAATGAATAGTTAAATAAAGACTACAGACACAAGCATGAATGTTCAAAACAAAATGTACTGAACACAGGAAACTGCTAAGGAAAGTTTGGAAAACTGAATGACTAAAGATAAAGGAGGAAATTGAGGTTACTAAGACTTCAGGAGTCCTGGAAGTCTCTTTTACCCCTAAGCTATGGTAGGAGCACGTTCATTGTAAACAAAGCCCATCACTTCTATGTAGGTGTAGAGACGTCATTGGCGACTTAATAGCTGTGAGGTTTCCAGGCACATGACATGCAGAGCCAACACAGACAAGCTGGAAGAGAGTACAAAACCTTAAACAACTCTGGGAACAATATATTTCTTTGTGATTCAATCTATCACTACCAAGAAAGTCCTGGAGACTATTAGCAATGTAAGCCAGGAGACTACAGTGAATTTTAGGGTCTTGTATCAAGCTGTGAGATCTGTGATGGTTAAGATTGACTGTCAACTTGACAGGATCTAGAGTCATCCAGGAGATAATCTTCCAGGTGTGCCTATGAGAACGATCTAGGTTAGGCGAGTTGATGTGGGAAAACACATTCCACGGGCAGTAGAACGGGATTAAACAGAAAGAGTTAAACAGCAGCATTCATTGCTTCCAGATGTGGATGCAACTTGACCAGCTAGTGATCACCTGCCAGTGATCAACCAATAAGCAACAGTGAATAGTCTGTGATCAACCAATGAGCAACAGTGATCATCCAGGAACCATCCAGTCATATACCACCTCACTACCTGCTGTCATGACTTTCCTGCCATGATGGATCATATCCCTTCAAACTTCAAGCTGAAATAAATGTTCACTTCCTTAACTAAGGTGGGAACCTAATAGAAAAACTAAAAGAAATGTTTATTTCTATGAAAAATACTCAAATAGCCAAGTCAAGGAGAGAAACAAAAATTACTGCTACACAGCTTTGAACCATTACTGTATTATATCTTCAAATAATTTTATAATAAAAAGATTAGGGAAAATTGACATGTGCTACTGAATTACCCTTCCGAATTATTATTTACCTGTGACATTTAACAAAAATGTACAAGTGTGACCTTGGCTGCCCTACTGCATGTAAGGTGCTCTGTTCCACTCACACTAGTGGGAGCACAAAGGCAGCTCTCTGGGCCTCTTTGAAAGGGACCAGAACCCTTGTGACCTAAAATCCATCCACAGGTACAACTACTAATGACATCACATGGGGATGAGATTCCAACACATAGATTTAGTAGGAAGACAAACACACTTTCAGACCCTAAAGCTACTCTTCCTTAAAATGTCAAAGTGCATTGCTGAACACTATCTACCTCAAAGTCAATACTCTATATGAAGTTCCCCTGTTGGCTTCATTGACACCACAGTAATCCCCATCTGTGAGGTACATACATTCCAAGACCTCCAGTGGATGTTAAAACAGTGGAGTCTATGTACACTATGACTCTTTCCTATATACAAACCTGTGATAGATAGACTCTAATCCAGAAATAAAGTCTAGTACATGCTTAGATTGACAAAAACTAATGATGGCTTAGTTCTGTGGAGATTTTGTTATTATTGTTTGCTTGTTTTGGTCAACTTGACACAAGCTAGAGTCATCTGAAAAGATGAAACCACAATTGAGAGAAAGATTGCCCTATAGGTAAGGCTGTTGGGCATTCTTAATTAATAATTAATGTGGAAGGGCTCAGTCCATTGGTAGTCGTGTTACCTGTAGGCAGGTAGCCCTGGGTGTTAGAAGACAGTAAGTGGAGCATGCCTTAGGGAGCGAGCAAATAAATAGCCCTCCTCCATGAGCTCTGCTTCAGTTCCTGCCTCCAGATTCCCACCTCAAAGGAGTGTAACCTGAGAGTTGGAAGCTAAAATAAACCCTTCCTCCCTAACTTGCTTTTGGTCATGGTGTTTTATCATATACCAGTAGAAACCCTAAGACAAATGGTAAAATAGTATATTTATAGCAATACTATAAAACATGATGTCACTGTGCCCCCTTTCTCAAAATACCTTATTCTTCTATATTTCACCTTTCCCATGAATGACAGCCAAAACGGCACAATTTCCTTTGATTTCTTTGTAATATTTATGAATCAAAAATGAGTTCTTACCATAGGTTACTTTAGCTTATGAATTTTCTCATACTTTTACCTTTTCACTTATCAGGGAATACTTTTTGGTTTCTGTTTGATAAGTACAAATGACCAGTCACTGTTTTTGAACATTGGTGCCATTATTATTGAACATCATGGCTCCTTAAACAGAAGCTGTGGCATAGAAAGACAATGATCTGATCACTGAGACACCAATGAACTAATAAGTGGGTGGACCATATTCTAGCATGCTGGACAGAGGGATTGAGGTCACCCATGTCTCCAAAAGGATGGAGCAGATAGGAACCAAATTTTATCACAGTACTTACAATAGCATGGAATTTTAAGCTTGTGAATGGTTCTGGAATTTTCCGTTATACTTTTATATCACAAAGAACATGGGGACTGGATTTGAAAAAACTAAAACCACCCATAAGCAAGAACTGGTGTAGCTAGGCTCTGTGGAGTTGGGCTGTATAGAATGGGGATGTGATTCTCTATTTTTGTCACCTTATGAAGTTTTTTTAACTGGATTATTAATGAATATGCTTTCCAGGTACCATGTCAGCATGTCATAAAATCCCACCCCTGCCTCCTCCACTTTCCAAAAACATTTGATTTCAGAGACCTGTGAGCGCACCTCTCCAGAAACTCCCAGATGAAACACTGTACCAGCCAGAAAGATGTTGATTTTGTGTTGCTGCTTTGTTATTGCAATCACAAGGAGAGAAGTTATAGCTCACTTTCTCCCAAGATGCCTGTCCATGTTAGTCTGCCCGACAACACGAAAGAGATCATTGAACAGCCTAGTAGAGGTCAGTTGATTGCCATGTAGGAAGTCAAAGAATCTCAAGAAATTCCATGGGGATTTTAAGAAGGAGACAAGTATGCCAGTGGTGACTTCAAGCGACTCTGAGACCTTAAGACAGTGGACAATGTGCTCACAGTTTTCTCCTAACACTGCTTAACGACACACACTCATTAATTCTTCACATTTTAACCAGGATGCAAATAAAAGTGTGTTCCTTATTTGTCTTGATAAATGTATTGCTTTCAACTTATTGCACTTTATAGTAAAATTTCTCTAAGCTAGAGTTTTTCTGAACCACCCACGGTGGCATCGGGTGAGAAAATTTCACTGAAAGTATGGGGCATGTGTGCATTACCAACACTACTGTAAGACGTACTGTATATCTTAGGTCCTTGGCCTTGATTACAAGATGTTTCAGTCTAGGGTTCCCCTGTGAGAAAAGACTTCTGGGATGTAAACATATCGATGGGAGTGCAAAAGCATTTTCAGTTACTAATTGCTGCAATCAAGGCAAAGCTCATAACCATTAGCTTTGATATAGTACAAACAGAAATAATAAGTTGATTAATCATCTGCAGAGGTATTAGACTACAGCGCTCAAGAGCTAAGCTATGCTGTGGCCTGACGTTTGTGGCTGTTTTTCTACTTTATTATTCATTTGTTTATAAAGAATTTGTTTTTTAAAGGATGTTGGAGATTGACAAAAAGCCTAGAAGAAGAACCATCACAGACAAACTCCAGTGAAGGAGACAGAAATGCCCTTAACAACATGGCCTCCACAGGCCTTGAACATGCTTACTGCATTTAGAACTGATATCGAAGTGAAAAATCACTGAAGACGTCAGAAAGAAGAAAAGTGAATATTGAGAAGTTTTTACGATGAGCTCAAGCATGTCTTCAATTATATGAAAGTGTAAATTAAACTTCTAAAGAAACAGGAGAATTCTACACATGGCCTAACATGGCAGGAGGGAGAATTGTTGACTGGGAGACTATTGTTGACTAAAGAAATAATTATGAATTATCTTGTAATCTTGGAACTAAGAATTTAAAAGAGAATAAAGCACCCCTCTCTTACCAGCCAATGGGCCAATCCATGGACCATAGTTAAACTGCAGACTTGGAAGGTTGGAATTAGAAAGCTCAACTGGTTGAACTTGGCTTGACGATGTCTGTCAGTGGGATGGTAAGGGCACCTTCTGGCTGAATGGACAAGGAGAAGGGAAGTGGAGCCAGTACCAAGGAAAGGGGATCTGGCTTCATAGCTGTGTTTTCTAGAAAACATTGTCATCACAAAGTCAACAAGAAGGGTCAGAGATATAAGAGATACAGATTCCCAACCACATTCTAAATATTCACCCTTATACTCATAGGTAAATGTGCCTCATCAAAGAAGCTTATTTTGCAGCAGATGTAGATTACAGAGATCGACAACAGGTCAAAATGTAGAGAATAAGGGACTGTGGAAGCCCAGCTGCAATAGATACAACACCAAGGTGACATTACGTCAACAAAGATGTCTGTTGATTATCTACTCTGCTACACTCCGAAAAAAATGTCTTCACCCAAAACTCATTCAAGACATTTATTGAGAGGGAGGAACCCAGGAGAGTGGCTGCCTCTGCCATGGGAAAAAAAGGCAGCTCCCAACTGAACAGTTACAGGGCTTATATGGGGCTTCTTGGGGCAGAGCATTTTCAGGATGAAGATTTTCAGGTTGGGAATTGAATAGAATTCAATCTCTGCCTGAGCTTGGACAAATTCAGAGATTGGGTGGATTTCAGCTTCAAGGATTGATTGGTTTTCCTTCTCAGGATTGGTTGGTATTTGTGCTGAGTTGATCAGGGACAGACTGTTTCTTTAGCTCTAGTTTCAGGGACAAAGTATGTTTCTTTCACTAGCTCTGCTCTCAGGGCCAGGGTGTGTTTCTTTCACTGACTCTGGTTTCAGGGTCAGGGTATGTTTCTTTCACTGGCTCTGGTTTCAGGGTCAGGGTGTGTTTCTTTCACTGGCTCTCCTTTCAGGGTCAGGGTGTGTTTCTTTCACTGGCTCTTGTTGTGGGATGATACTTTTGTACACTGTAATAATTTGTCACTCGTATTGGTTTAATAAATGCTGAATGCCCAGTAGCCAGGCAGAAAGTATAAATGGGGCAACCAGACTAAAAGAATTCTGGAAAGAGGAAAAGAGAGATGCAATCACCAGGCAGACACAGAGTAAGCAAGATAAGAATGCCTCACTGAGAAAAGGTACAAGCCACATGGCTAAACATAGACAATTATGGGTTAGTTTAATTTGTAAGAGCTGGTTAATAATAAGAGGTCCTGCCACCAAAAACTTAAATGGTGTTTATGAGCAGCCAGCATCAGGCTTCTTGGTGGTGGCATGGAGCTGGAAACACCAGAGTGTTGGCAATAAACATGGCTTGTGCTAGTGCATCTGCCATGAAGTTAGACTCTCAGAAAGCTAAGGAATGGGGTGAAGACGGTCACCAAAGCCACAGCTTTAATCCAAGCCATGCTGCTTAGCAGCTTTAAGACTCATGTGCTCAGAAAAAGATAGAGAAATACAGTAAAGACAGATTCAGATGTAAAAAAGTAAACCCTCTAAATGGTTGACAGCATGTTTAAAAATATATGTAGGCTTGGGAGAGAAAAAAAGGATAGAAAAAGTCCCTAAAAAAGAAATGGAGTTGAGGCAGCTGGGTGAGGGGTCCGGGGTTTTGCCCCAGTAACAAGTGCCCAGAGAGTGGGATAGATGATCCCTTACCTCTTGGCCCACTCTGTGCAGTCACGATGCTGCCATACCATCTTACACCTGTCAGAATGGCTAAGATAAAAAACACTAATGATATCTTATGCTGAAGAGGATGAAGAGTAAGGGGAACACTCCTCCATTGCTGGTGGGAATGAAAACTTGTACAACCACTTTGGAAATCAATATGGTGGTTTCTTAGGAAATTGGGAATCAACCTACCTCAGGACGGACCCAGCAATACCACTCTTAGGCATATACCCAAAGGATGCTCAATCATACTACAAGGACATTTGTTCAACCATGTTCATAGCAGCATTATTTGTAATAGCCAGAACCTGGAAACAACCTAGATGACCCTCAGTCGAAGAATGGACTTAGCTATTAAAAAAAGTCATCTTGAAATTTGTATGCAAATGGATGGAACTAGAAAATAAAACCATCCTGAGTGAGTTAACTCAGACCCAGAAAGATGAGCATGGTGTGTACTCACTCATAAGTGGATTTTAGCAGTAAAACAAAGAATAATGAGTTTATAGTCCACAATGCCAGAGAAGCTAAGTAACAAGGAGAGCCCTAAGAGAAACATATATAGATCCCCTGAGAAAGGGAAATAGATAAGATCTCCTGAAAAAAATGGGAGCATGGTGGTGGGGCAAAAAAGGAGGGTAGAAGAGAAGGAGGAGGGAAGAAAGGGAGAGGGGAGGAGAACTTGAGGGAATGGAATGGGTGAAGAAATCGGTGAAGAAAAGAGACAAAAAGCAAGAAAAGAGATACCTGATTGAGAAAGCCATTATGGGTTTAACAAGAAACTTGGCACTAGAGAAATTCCCAGGAATCCACAAGAATGACCCCAGTTAAAACCCTAAGCTATAGTGAAGAGGGTGCCTGAACTGGTCTTGCCTTGTATTCAGGTCAATAGCTATCTTAAATGTTATCATAGAACATTCATTCAGCAACTGATGGAAGTAGAGGCAAAGATCCACAGCGGAGCAGTGGGCTGAGCTCCCAAAGTCCAGTCAAGGAGTGGGAGGAGTGAGAATTTGAGCAAAGAGGTTAAGACCATGATGGTGATACCATGAACTAATAGGATCCCACTAACTTTGGCCTGACAGTGAAGAAACCAGCATAGGACCAAACTGGGCCCTCTGAATGTGGGTGACAGTTCTGTGGCTGGAGCAGACTACAGGGCCACTGGCAGTGAAATCAGAATTTAACCCTAGTGCTTGTACTGACTTTTTTGAACCCATTCTCTTTGGGAGGATACCTTGATTATCCTATATATAGTGTGGAGGACCTTGGTCCTGCCTCAAAGCAATGTGCTAGACTTTGTTGTCTCCCCATGGGAAACTTTACCCTCTCTGAGGATTGGATAGGAGGTGGAATGGGGGAAAAAGTGGAGGGAACAGGAGGAATGGAGGGGGNGATTGGATAGGAGGTGAAATGGGGGAAAAAGAGGAGGGAACAGGAGGAATGGAGGGGGTGGGAACTGGGATTGGTATGCAAAATTAGAAAAGACAATTTTTAAAAAATAAATCAAGAGAGAGTATCCAGGTATGGTGGTGCACTTGGGAGGCAGAGGCAGGCAGATCTCTGTGAGTTCAAGGTCAATTTGTTCTACAGAGTGAGATCCAGAATAGCCAAAGATACGTGGAGAAACCCATTCTCAAAAAAAACAAAATTTAAAAACCAAAAATAAAAATAAAAGAAATAGAGTAAGAAAAAATGTCACATAAAGATGGAAAATACACAGAGAGTCTATGCACTGTATGTTATTGTGTTGTTTTTGAATTGTTTGACTGCTAAGGAAGGAGCAACAGCTGCCAAAAGA
>LOJH01047068.1:0-13285 GCA_001685095.1 Ellobius talpinus
AGCCTGACCTAATGGGCCAATCAGCTTTATCACTTATAGAGATCTCTGTGTGATATTCTTTGGGGGCTAAACAGATGGGAAAACTGGGTGGGTAGGACAAAATTCCACAAACAAGCAGACCCCTCATGTTACACTTCTCTTCACCTTTCCTCTTCCTGTTGAACCCCTTTGTTTCCAAAATAGTCCACCTTCTACTTTTTTGTCTTTTTAGGATTATATTTGTGTGTGTGTTTTTCTGTGTTTGTACATATATGTGTGTGTCACATTTTTTAGTCATTTGTTGATGGGAATTTCATAATCTCTCAATGACTCTACTCAGAGAGAAAAGACCATGCCCTCTCCTGCACAATTGTCACAGCAAACATAGGAATGTTATCACCATGTAGGGTGCCTGGTAATAGATGAAACCAAACATTGCTAATAATATCACTTTTAGCAAAATAATTCTATAATCCCTATTCTCTGAATAATAAAGTCAAGGTCCATTAAGTATAGTAGCATACAATGTATTATAGTGGTAGATTCAAGCTATGCACTTGGCTGCCTAAAAACCATATATATGTCCAGAGTGATTCTGGATTAATTCCAGGATTTTGGTTCACCCTCACTCTAGCAATGAAAATAAAATGCCTCTGGTAGGACTGTCTGAGATTAGTCCTTCATTCTGAGCTTGAGGCATTTAGCCTTGAGTTCCACATATTCAGTAACAGTAATTGAATGTCTCTTGGCCAATACACCCCTTTTGTTACCCTGTTATTAATTGTACCAGAATACTTTAACAACTAGAAATGTGCTTCAGTATATACTTGAAATTGTTTACACCTCTAAACTTTTAAGGACAGAGTCTTCTACTACAGGATTTAACATTTCCAGCTTTTTATCCTGCCATTTTTTTCATGCCCAAAACATTGCTACTCATTATGAGATTCCTATTTTAGTGGCATCCAGAGATAAATATCTGACTCTCTGGGCAATTCGCTAGGAATTCAGAGGGGGAAAGAAGTTACAGGACTCACCTACTCCAATAACTTGGGATTTAAACTCATCATTCAAAGCAGTTTTTTATTGTAATAACATTTTAAAGTGTAGCTCCCTCTTATACTCACCAAGAGTATTTCCATCAACTGCAGGGGAAGAGTGGGCCATCAGCACCATCCCCATGTTTGAGGTTTCATGTTAATTGAGCTTTTTTGAATTTGTATACTATTCCTAAAAGAAAATCAACTGCAAATAGTAAAGAT
Source organism: Ellobius talpinus (assembly GCA_001685095.1). Classification (NCBI taxonomy): domain Eukaryota; kingdom Metazoa; phylum Chordata; class Mammalia; order Rodentia; family Cricetidae; genus Ellobius; species Ellobius talpinus. The sequence continues at coordinate 1,242 of LOJH01047068.1, forward strand.
TTTTAAATATGCAAATGAATCTTTATAAATTGCATAAATGCAAATGTAGGCTATCAGACACACTAGCCACAAAACACAGATATTTGACTGCACACCAGCCAATGAGAAGGCTGGTTAAGTGTTTAAAAGTCTCTGTTTTACCATGATTTTCTAGAGAAAATCAGCAACAGGAATAACTCATACATAGGAAGTCAACTTTTATATGGGAATTCTGGGGATGTTTTAAATGTCAGATAAGATTTAGATAATGTTACAAGATTTTAAAATTAGGATGGACGATTTTTAATGTAGCTCTAAATTCATTGTAAGAAGTTGTTTTAATTCAAAGAACACATTAGAACTGCATTGGGAGAGTATTATATGAACACGGAAAAATGTTCTGATATTTTCTAAAGCAATGAGGAACACAATTTATACCAAGAGATGTTCTGATTGCTATCAATAGCAATTTAGCATTGAAATAACAGGCAACAAGCACAGTGTTATTTTTTGCCTTTATTGCCTCTTCCCCATCAGACATTATGTGAATTAGAATTAAGTCACTAAAAGCTAATTCAGCAATATGCTCTTGATAGTTATTTCTTTTAAACTGAATACCAACTGCTGGCTTCCTAATTTATATAAAATTTCACAGCAGAGGAAGAAACTTGGAAATGAGATACACTAAGGAAGGAAGGTGTGTTCCGGGTATTCAAGTGTAACAATCCCAAGACATATTCTAAGCCCTTTTTAATCAGGGTTCATTTGATCAACTCTGCTGTAATAACAGTCTTCTAGAGTTGAGAACAAAAACTATGGCAGCAAATGGGCACACAACATCACATTCAGAAGCATAAAAATGAGGCTTAGAAATATCCTATCAATGCTAGGATCCAAAGTTCTAACATGTTCTCTAGATAACATTGTCAGTAAAGATAATATCTAAAAATTTTACAGTTTGACACTGTAAAACCTGGATCCACTGCCAAGCACTGGGCTGAGCACTAGGAATTCAAAGAGAGAGGAAGGATATGAATAACGAGAGGCCTCAAGATCACGATAGGGAACACCACAGAGACAGCTGACCCTAAGTGGGAATTCAGGGACTCTGGACTGAAAGCTGGGGAACCTGCATGGGACTAAACTAGGTCCTCTGAATGAAGGTGAAAGTTATGTGGCTTGATGTGTTGGGGGTAAGGTGCCTGGAAGTGGTACCAGGACTTATCCTAGGTACATAAACTGGCTTTTTGGAGCCCATTCCCTATGGTGGGATACTGTGCTCAGCCTTGATACAGTGGGGGAAGGGCTTGGTAATAATAAAACATATTCAAAGAATACAGAGGGGAATCCCACATCATCTCCCCTTTTCTGTCTAAATAAAAAAAGGTTTTAATTTTAATATAGTAAAATTACATATAAGAAAACAGGTATCAAGAAAGAATTGTAGTTACAATGTTTAATCTATTTGTATCTTAAGTTTTATATCTAATTCATCTTTTATCATAACTAAAGAAAACTATAACTGTCTTCAACTCCATCAAAGACTCCAGAAGGACATAATATTACCTAAGTAAAGAGAAAGTACAGTGTGTAAGCAACTTCCAAACCTCTAGAATTGATAGAGAGATCTTGTTGCCTGGCAATCAACCAAAGTTCTTCTGTAACATTGGAACATTCATCTTCATCCCACAGGCCCATAGTATCTAGCAAATTTTCCCATGAAGCAAGAAATTTGAAAGACTGTTTATCCTATATTGGCAGTTTTTCGGTCACTTTTTTGTGTGTTCTGCAGAATGTCTGGCAGACTCTTTCACGAAGAAAAAACACTGAAGAGCTGCCTCATCTTCTTTAGGTAAGTTTACTGATCATTTTTCTGTGGGTCTTGCATGTACAATCTATATAAGAGTATATCCCCCTTATTTTTATTTATTGATTTTTAGTAATTCACTGTGACCATTAACAATTTATAATCAACCCCCTTTAAATAAAAATAGACATTTATAAACAATCATTTTTGGAATTTTGGCATAGGTTTTTCCAAACTACTTCCTACTGTTAGTTGGGTAAAGTACCTTTAGGGTTCACAGAAACCTTTCATGGGGGTTTTGTTCCACCAAACCACATTAGCTTGGAAGGAACCCATACATTCTTATCTTCTGTGAAAACAAAAAAGCAGAACCTCTTTTCCAAAGTAATATATCCTTAGACTCAAATTTTGAGGTCAAGATACCTTTAAAATATGTATATCAGTTTAACTTAGCAGAGTCAAATGTCTGTCTTCAGTCAACAAATTCAAAGAAAACACAATAATATACATAATTCAGATGATCTGTGTATATTCCATCCTTGTGTGGTTTATTTTTTCTCCTTTAATCTATGACTTCCTATACTCTTTTATATTACTTTTACTGTCTCTTTAAAGACTTTGTTTTATCTTTTAAAACTATCTCTTTTATAACTGTCTATACTCCTTTTCTTCTCTATTTCAAGCCTATGTATATTTCTTAAACATACTGTGACCCATTCAGAGGTTTATTTTTGTCTGAATATGTCTTTATTGTGTATCTGTAATAATTTTCTGACCAGGAGTACCTTTTTTTGTAAATGCTAAGCTGGTATGACTAGGAGCAACTCTGTGGCCCTGCCTGTTGGCTCCAACCCATCAAACATGGTGGAGGGATATTCAACACCTCTGCAATCCATGCTCACTGCCCCAGCTCCAGGGATGCAGCAGGTCGATGCTGCCATTAACCAACTAGTAGCACACTACTCACAAACTCCATTTAAGTACAGGAACTCCCCTAAGAACCATAGTTCATGCTTCTAGCATGAATCAAAAAGTTTACCACAGTTTTTGTTGCTAATGCTGAGTCAGGAAGCCTTTTCTTAAAGCAGCTGCCTCTCTGCCTCTCTGGTCACTACTGGCAAACAGAGCCTATCAAAAAAAAGTGTAAAGCTTGTTTGGAGCTTGTTTTCTTCTCTAGCAAAACTGGCCTTCAGGCAAAAAACTGCCCCTGCCTCAACCACTGGCAAAATGCACAGTGTCCAGACCGGACAAGCAGGATACAAGAAAAAAGACTGCCAAACCGTGCCAAGACAGGGTAAGACAGTTTTGAAAATTTTTCTGACTCTGCAAATGGTCTGTCAGATACTCTAGGCCTTAACCAAAGTCTTTAGTCCAATGTTGCAAATGAGATTTTAGGTGATTGCCCAGGTAGCCAGTTGTCTCTGTCATTTTTTGCACTTTTTGGAAGTTGTTTGATTGCTCTTCCTGTTTACTTAAGTAATATTGCTTCCCTTCTCAGGTCTTTGATGGGGTTGAAGACTAGATAGTCATAGTTACTTTCCTCTCATGATTTAGCTGAGCCATTTTAAATATAAACACATGCATAAAACTTTAAAACTAAAAAGTCACATTTCATCATGGATGAGGGAGGAACTGATGAGGCCCCACATCTCCCAGAGGGACTCATTGTCCCCTGAAAAATAAGTAGGTAAGCACAGTTTGGCATATCTGTTAAGTCCTGTAGAAGGAAGTAAATTCTGAGCCATACCATTGCATGGTGAAGCTTGAAAACATGGAAGGTAAGTAACATGTGCTGGCTCGCCTACTTACAATGTTAACTTGATAAATATTGCCTATCTCCATTGGTGGTATGAGATACCTAGAGTAGCTAGATTCATAAAGCAGAAAGTACACAGGTATTTCCCCAGAGTTAGGAGCCAGAGAGTGGAGCATTATTACTAAATGAGACTCCTGTTTCAGTTAAGAGAGCCCAAATTTCTGGAGATGCATGATAGTGATATTTACAGAACAGACAGTTAGGGATGGTTAATGCTAAACTTTAAGTCATGCATGTTTTATTTCAGAAAACACATGGGGTTTAAAGTAGAAAAATGTCACTCATAAAACAGAGCTCAAGACATAGGTCTTGTGCTAGGTCCATTGTCAGTCATTCAGAGAAACTATAGGCTGTATACTAATGTTGATCCTACAAAATCTTGTATAGTGTGACAAGGCAGACAAGAGCAAGTGCCAATTGCTGAGTGACTGATAAATTTTATCACAGTTTTGGATACTAGAAGGCCAAGATGAAGAAGTTAGGAGAGTTGGTCAAGTGACATCTTCTGTACTTGAGTTTTTCCCTTTGTCTGCTTAACTGATCTTCTTTCTATGCACGCAGGCTCCTAATCTCTCTCTTTTTCTTTAAACAATGCCTGTCCTATTTGATTAGAGGCATATCCTTACAACTGTATTTAACGTTATTTAGTTTCTTGAAAGTCTTATCTCTAAATAGAGTCACTTTGTTGGTTAGGAGCTTTGTGGTGACGGGAGCACAACTCAGTCTCTAGCAGACAGAGATGGACTTTTGCAAATCACTCTGCAGCCCCGTATTAGACAACCACTGACCAAATTCTAAAAATTCATATGCAATCAATACCACCAAATTCTGTTTGGATAATGAAGGAACCAAGATTATACTGCCAAGTGAATAGAAGGTTTGAATATAATAAATTAGTTGAAGACATAGCATACAGTGGTTCTCTGGGGAAAAGTGCAAGCTCAATTATTCAGTAAGAAAGCAGAGCATGGTACCTTTGCACAGGGCCTCATCCATCAGATGAGATAATTGCATCTTCATCCATCACTTGGTATAGCAGAAATAAAATTGTTGGAACAGAACATCAATGTGGGCTGCTTTGAAGAAAAATGCATCATTTCAATAAGTGCCTTGGCTGCTGTTATTATTTCATCCTGTGATGTACTGATATTAGATGTGGTCCACTTGCTATATTGCTCATATGCTTCTTTAATAAGTTTAAGAACATTTGATTGGGTAAGATAAGAGCTTCCACACATCTATAGACTGTACATTTCAATATACACAGCTCCTGACTTCATATAGTACAGCTTTCAAAAGGTGATTAGTTTTGTTTTGTTTTGCTTGCTGGTCACCTTGTGCCTTTTCTGATCCATGTTGACCCGAGAACCACAGACACTAACATGTTCTTATCCCTTAGGATCTGTCCAGTTTTGTTTGTTTTGTTTGTTTTTTTCCAATATATTTCAATGCTTAAGGGCTGCTATGAAACTAGTATACACGTTATTTGTCATTATACTATCCGAAAAACCAGAACTTTCAAGCTGTTTATATTAAGAAGTCAAAGTTTGGCTCCTGGAATGGCACAAAGGATAAAGGTTCTTTCTCCAAAGGCTGACAGCCCAAGTTGGATACTGGAATTCTGTGACAGATGGAGGCAGCTGACCTCTCCACGCCACCCTCTGGCCTGCACATGCACACACTAGCATGAGTGCACATGGGCTGTCCTCTCTTTCTCTCTCTCTCTCTCTCTCTCTCTCTCTGTCTCTCTCTCTCTGTCTCTCACACACACACATATGCACATGCACACCCAGACACATACATATGCATGCACAAATAAATGTAAAATTAAACAAAAAAATTTTGTGAACTTATGGAAAAAAATACAATGTGGGAAATGCATTTATCTTACATATTTAATGAACAAAGTAAATGGGTGACTATTACCTAAAATATACATTACTCTTTTATCAAAATTTAGGCTGTTGTAATAAATGCTCGTTGGTTTGAACGCTAATTCATTCAGCTGTTTTCTGTTAGGAACCCCTCTTCCCATAGGTACCTAATGAGATGTGTTCATTACAATGGTGGGAAAATCCAAAGTATTCAATAGAAGGTAATAATTATAATAAAATAATGATTACATTTATATTTCCTTTATTTTGTTCTATGATTAAGATTCAAATAAAGGTGATTTCCATATTAAATGGATGTAATTCCCATCTTCAAAGATATATCAACAACTGTGGAATACTAACAATCTACAAATCTCATAAATTACTTTTTTGTTCTGTTTTTGAGAGAGATTTTCCTGTTTAGGCCTAGTTGTCCTGGTCCTCGTTTTGTAGACCAGGCTGGCCTTGACTATAGAGATCTATCTACCTCTGACTCCTGAGTGGGATTAAAGGTGTGCACCATAATGTTTGGCTCATAAATTATTCCTATAATGCATTTCTGCATCAAATAATAGTTTAGAAATGGCTAGTAAGAAAAAAATAAAACATATTTTACTATTTACACACTCATACCATTGGATTTTTCTACCATGCAGCATAAACCCATTTGCATCACTTAGAGTCATAATATTTTAAGGTTTCTCTTTCTCCATTCAGTGTCCCAGGATCACCCCTTAGATCACATTATCACAGTGTCTGCTCTTCCTTGTGTACTTTTACCATACTGGTGTGCTGAGTGTGACAACTGTTTGTCAACTTGACACAAGGTAGAGTTGTCTGAAAGGAGGGAACATCAATTGAGAGAAAGCACCTCTAAAAGATCTGGCTGTAGGGCATTTTCTCAATTACTGATTGATGGGGATGGTGGTTCTTTAAGAAAACAGGCTGAGCAAGCCATGGAGAACAAGCGAGCAAGCAGCATTCCTGGGTGGCCTCTGCATCAGTTTCTGCCTGCTGGTTCCAGTCCTACCTGAGTTCCTTCTGTCCCGACTTCTTTCATTGATAGAATACAGTGTAGAATTATAACCAAAATAAATCTTTTCCTTCCCAGCTTGCTTTTGGTCACGGTGTTTCACCATAGCAATAGTAACCCTCACTAAGACAACTGGGAACCTAAGGAAAGAGATGTGTTGTTCGTTTCCCATTGAGAGCTCTTCAGTTTGTCTCACTGGTTTTTTTTTTTTTTAATCCACTCTTCCTGAACTTCCTAAGAGAGAAGAATGGGATTAAATACTAAGTTGGGGAGGAGTTGTGATCATTGTGGGTTTTTTAAGGATCAATGGACTTTCACATACAAGAAAAATGGGTCAAAAGGGAAAGGAAAAATAAAATTAAATTCAAATCCCAAACCACCCTTCTTGTAAGCTGTGATATCCATTCTCTCCTTCCATCCACCACAATAGGGTTTGAAATCAGGGCTTTCTGCATGTTACACAAACCTCCTACCACTGAGCAACACCCCAGGGCCCCACATGCATATCTTTTCAGGACACAAAGACAGTTTGAATTTTATCCCATAGGTTAAGAAAAGTAAAGACAAATTTGAACAGAAAACTGACAAATCCTACTTCCTATAAATATTCCTAAATCCTATAAATATTTATAGTTCACAGGGGATGATAAAGCAAAGAAAGAAATCAGAACAACCAGTTAATCATGAAGAGGTGGTTGCAATATCTATGTGTGAAATACTGATGGCTTGATATAGACCAATAATGATAGTAGCTTAGGAGAAATAGAAGAGAATAAATAGGAATTAAAAATCACTGGCTACAGGTGCTTGAAAGAAAAAAATATACAGAAAGATTATAAGTTTCTGACTTTGTAAGCCACACAATGGTATTATTAAGTAAAGTGAAGCTATGCAAAGACAAGATATGAATTCATTTTCAGAGACATTTGAGGGTCATATTAGATAGATCCAGCAAATAAATGTATATCTATAGTTCAGGAGATAGATCAGCTAAGCTTCATGCATAGAGTTGGAGAACACTCACAAGAAGGTGGTTGTTAAAACCATGAGGCAGCTCAGGCATCCAGAAGAACATGAACAAGGAGAAAGTAAGTTCACAAACTCTGTAGACTTCATGAGGGTGTGTGATGGTTTTCAAATGTGTCCAGTAGTCTAGGCTGAACTACATCTTCTTCAGTATTCTCTTACTTTCTGGCGTGCTGTAAGGTTGAGCTGGAGTCTCTTGTTAGAGTTGAAGGGAAGAGAGGGGGTGACTCCATTTGGAAATACGTTGTTATAATCTCTAGCTTAACTCGGGGGGGTGCTTACCCATGTTTTATTTGCTTTTAGTGTCCTTGACTGTTGGACCAGCTACGTGTATGTGTGTTAAGATTCAGAATGAATCGGCCAAGCTTTTGCAGGAAATGTTTATTATTAACATCAAGGAAACAAAAGACACGGGTGGAGTCCATGTTGGGAGAATTCCAGTTCTTTGCACTTGGGGTTTATAGTTAAGATTGCTAATCTGACAGGAAACAAATTTCTGGATACATCTATGAGATAATTTCTAGGTTGGTTTAATTGAGATGAGGAATCCAAATCTAAATACGGGTGGCACATCCTATCCTCCAAGTTTCCTGACTGAGGATATGATTTGAACAACTGCGTTAAGCTCCTGGACCACTCATTCTTTATGAGGCAAACATTGCCCTAAAACTGTGAGCTGAAATAGATTCTCCCTCCCTTAATCATTTCCTGCAGATGTTTACAACAGCAGCAAGTAAAGTAGCTGTTGCAGAGGGCAAGCTTGTAGCCTTCCTTCCCCGAAAGCTGCCTCTCACTTTCATGTCCCAGTATTAGACACAAAGACACTTAGTGTATGCATTGGATTCCAAAAAACAATTCTATAGTCAGTAAATATGTTTATTACAGTGCATATCACACACACACACATACACACACACCACACATATATACACATACCACACATATATACACACATGTATACATACATACATATACACACCCCCACATACATACATACATATATATACATACACACACACATATATACACACACCACACATATATACACATACCACACATATATACACACATGTATACATACATACATATACACACCCCCACATACATACATACAGACACATATATACACACACACATATGTATACACACACCACACATATATACACACACCACACATATATACACACATGTACACATGCATACATATACACACCCCCACATACATACATACAGACACATATATATCCATACACACACATATATATGCACACACACCACACACATATGCACAATGCATACTCACCATGCACAGGCACACACACACACACATGCACGCATACACGACACCACACACACACATGCACAGACACACACACACAAACACACACAAACAACATGTACAACTCTTGTTAGCCCTGTGTTTGAATGCTGATTGTTTACAGGGGGCCAGTGAAGATCAGAAACAAAGGCGTGTCTTTTAACAGTGGAGAAGGAAGGGCTTGCAGCTGCCATGGATACCTTGCGAAAGGAGAACTTGACAAGGGCTGCAGAGAAACTCACTAAATACAACCCAAAGCCGTCTGTTTGTACTTAGCAATTATGACAGTGGCTGATATCTGCTCAAATTATGGGAGAGAAATAACTGGAGAGGGAGCCCATTAAATAGGGCTTAAATAACACATTTAGAAATAGTGAGAAAATTTTACACTAATCTTATAAAAAGCTGTGAAGAAGTTAGATTGAGTAGTTCCAGGATTATGTTAGAGTTCTTTTGTGTATTTGTTGACTTATTCATTCATACCATGGTCAAAAACATATCACACAAAATTACCCTCTGAATAATTTTTAGTATAGTGTGGAGTAGTGTAAATATATGTACAGAATATAAAAGGTCTCTAGAAAGTATGTCTTGAACAGCTGGAATTCTATCCACTAAAGACCTAGTAAGCTTTTTGCCCTCCCTCTGAGCCCCTTAGTAGCTATAATTCTGACTTCCTACAGTTTGCTCACTATTGAAATCTCATATAAATAAAATCACACATATATATAGTCACTGTCTTTTTGTGACTACCTTTGCTCACTTACTATATTTTCAAGTCTGTATTTCCTTCTTTTCAAAGACTGAATGAAATTCTGTACTATGCATATATTAATATAATATATTCTTTGTTCATTTTTCTGTTGATGGACATATAAATTGCCTCCACCTCTTGGGGTCATTGGAAGAAATGTTGCAACAAACACAGAAATACAAAAATATCTTTGAAATTTTACTTTCAGTTCTTTTGAATATGCAGTTAAAAGTAAGATTGCTAGACCAGATAGCAATTCTAGTTTTAACTTTTTGTGGAATGGACATCCTGTTTTACATAGCAACTACTTCATTTATGTTCTTGCCAACCATATCCACACCAGTGTTTTTATGTATACATGTATATATGCATATATGTGCATGTTTATATATATATGATATTATAATTGATTATAAGTAATATTACAGTGTGTCTTTGCTCTACCTTTATACAATGAGAGAATCTGCATAGTTTTCATCTGTTAACCGTTTATGTCTGTTTTAAGAAATGTTATCAAATCCACTGCCCACTTTTTAAAAATAGATGACTTCTGTGCTTTTGGGTCCCAGGAGTCCTTGGAATAGTTCAGACACTGGCCCCTTAGAGATATGGTTGGAAAACCAGTTTGAAAGCTTTCTTTTGAACATTTTTGATGTTTTCTTTGCTGTATGAGAGTTTTAAAGTTTGATGCAATCCAATTAATTTTTATCTTATTTTTACTACGCAGGTATCATGTGAAAAGGTCATTGTCAGCACCAGGATCATATCCTGCCCCCCTGGGTTTCCTTCTAGAATTTTAGCATTTCAGAACACAAGTTCCTCAACATCACATTCAGGAAGGATGACGTTTTCTCCTTTTAGTTGCCTTGGGAATTTCATTGTATTTAATTTGGCCACACACGTGAGGGTTTATTTATGGATTTTTTACTCGTCTAAATATCTGATTTTTCTGCCAGTGTCACGTAACTGTGACTCTGTAATCTTATAAGACAGTGACTTATTCTATAGAAATGACAAGGACAGAGCAGGAATTTAGAGAGTGGTCTCCTCATCTTGTCTGAGAGACTGAGACCTGTGTTTGTGAGATGCTGAACGGAATTAGGTGGTGCCTGGCAAAGAGATCCAACATTCTGCAATGTTTTAAAACTCTGTGCTTCCCTGAGCTGTTTTGTGGATAATTTGTCACCACTGTTAGGTTGTGTTGCCATAAAGGAGAGTGTACTAGCTAAAAGATAAAGATTTGACTTACTCTTTTTTTTAGTTTCTCAATGTAAATGAACAAATACACTAGAATTTGTGTTGATATATTGATTTAAAGAATTAGTTTTCTGGCCAGATGTGGTGGTGCACAACTTTAATCCCAGAACCCAGAAGGCAAAACAGTATGATCTCTGTGAGTTTAAGGCCAGCCTGATGTACAGAACAAGTCCCAGAATAGCTAAGGCCATACAGAGAAATCCAGTCTCAAACAAACAAAAAAACCCAGAAGAATGTGTTCTCCTGTGCAGAGACCTACACCAAAACTTTATGTGCTGCTCTGGGAGCCCCAGGAAATAAGAGATTGTAGGAGGGGTCGAGGACACCAAGAGAATTAACTAAGATCCCACAGAACTGAGAAGGGGTCATGGGACTCCCAGACACTGAAGCAGCAATACAGGAGCCTTCATGGGTCTATACTAGGCCCTCTGCATATATGTTGTGGTTCTTTAACTTGGGGTTTTTCTTGGACTCCTAACAGAGGGACTGAGATGTCTCTCACTTTTTCCACTGCTCTTGGGACCTTTTCCTCCTACTGAGTTGCCTCTTTCAGCCTTGTTATGAGGATTTGTGTCTAGTTTTATTGTAACTTATTTTGCCATATTTGGTTGATATCCCTGGGAGGCCTGCTCTTAGCTGAAAGCAAACGAAGAGGCAGTGGATCTGGGTGCAAGGGGAGGAGAGGGACTAGGAGGTTGGGGGGGTGAGACTGTGGTGGGATGTATTGCATGACAGTAGAATAAACAAAAATAATACTAATAAAAAGAATATCATTATCTAAAAAAATCATTGTTTTCTCAAATCAAATACAGACGCAGATACTCTCATATACAAATCCAACATCTACACAATTTCACAGTGGATTTAGAGCTCTGAGAGACTGTCTTCAGGACCAACCTGTGAGCCCCTTGAGAGGAACTTGTCTTCTTTAGCTGAGCTAGTTACAGATCAGTGTGTCTGTTGAATGAATGTGCACGTGCACAAATGGCTAGACAAGAGCTTTAAATGATGGCCTATTGTACAGTTTAACAACATGGATTATATTATGAAGATTGCAAACTTCTTTGAGGCAAAAAATATTTGAAACCAAATACATTCAATCAATCAAATTGAATAAATATAATCTGCATGTTGATGGAGGAGGGTCATCTGTCTATGTGTTACTTTCATTGGTTAATAA